>JBAKBP010003991.1:0-92857 GCA_037953745.1 Lithodes maja
ATGAACTTAGAAGTAATCTAGAATTTATCTGTTCACGATTTAGTTATTAAACCTTGCATGATCGTATGGCTTAGATAACATCAGACCTTCCATAATATACCGTATTTTACATACTACCTGGTCTTAATGCTGACCGACTGTTTGGCTCATTTTGATTCAATTAGTATGTCTGTTTACTGATTTAGTTAACCTACATTAGAATAATGACACTCATAAGTTAATTATATTTGTTGTGGATTACTAAACTATCCAAGAATCAGGTGCCTGAGGTAACCCGGTAAGTGTATGCTTCAGTGTAATTTCAGGTTCTGACTGAGGTTGAACGCATGCCATCGTCTCATCAACAAACCTAAAACGCGTTCACTTTTACACTCATCTTTCCACAGACTTCACTACCCTGAACCATACTGAAATAGTCCTTCAAGTAAACTTAGAACAAACTAACTCTAAATAACGCCTCTCTCTTGTTAAGCCATCTGTAATCAGCCATTTGTGCAGATATATGCCTCTGTGCAGTCCAATCTTGGTTCGGAAGCTTTCTCATTACGACCTTGTATAGAATGACAGAAAGAGCCAATTTAGTTCGGTGTATTCCGGTATTATGTAATATTTTACTAGTTTTAGTATGTGTGTGTGTGTGTGTGTGTGTTATTTTGTCTTAACTATATGTTTTACTGAGTGTTTGGTATTATCTATTTCCATATTGTTATTTGGTTGTGTAATACATAGTTTTATTTTGTAACTGATATTTCATATGTTGATTCATTTTGAATAGTATTTTGTAATTTAGATTATTATGGCTTTGCAACAGCTGTACCATTATGGTTAATATAAGTTTATCAAATGTGAGGAAATCATCCTTTTTGAGAGGCGCGATCTTGCCACAATTCCCAGATGCTGTATACCTGTAGACTATATCTATCTATCTATATGCTCAGGACCAATCCCCATATGCTGTATACCTGTAGACTATATCTATCTATCTATATGCTCAGGACCAATCCAAAAAATTTCCTATTTTTGTATTTTTATTTTATATTTCATTCTATTTTTTTTTCCTTTTTTCTTGGGGGTGGCCGACTCAAGACAGGGCAAGAACAGGGACAACACAAAAACAACATAAAACAACGAACAAACACAGCATAAAACACAAATTCACACACATCTAGGTCACCCAGGAGAAGACCCAGAGACCAGGGTCACCAAGGTCACTCCAGCACTTCCCAGGCCCCCGACCACCCGGAAAGGTTCCGATCTCGGCAGGCAGACATGCAGCGGAGCCAAAGCCACAAGCCCGCCCACCACACTTCCAGGCGCACCCTTCATATTAATCATCTCCCCGGGCCAGGCGCCTGATGGACTATTATTTAGTCCAACTTGAGCCCGACCCCTTCCCCCAAATGACCACGTGTTCACTCAACTATTCACAAGCATTCTCCATTCATTCCTGTTTATTACCACTTCCTTTGCCTGATCTATAGTCATTCTTCTATCATCCAAAGCTTTTATTACACAGTCTCTCCATCTCAATGGGGGTCTTCCTGCCCTTCTATCTCCCCTTGTAGACGCAAGCAACCAAATGTATTCATGCAGTACTGTAAGCAGTATGAATTTGTAAATACAAAGTCATTACAGTCAGATTTGTCGGTGAAGAGAATTTAACGATATTTGTTTTCTAGTTATCTCAGATTCATTGGCAATGTGAAAGTGGAAAAGAGACGAACATAATACAGTAAATATTAAATATAGTTTACAGGAAACACATCTGTATTACCGTAAATTTGTCACATTTATACAATAACTATAGTATAATACAATGGAGAGAATGATGCCAGGAGTGATAGTGGTTCCTTACTTCCATTAACAAGAACAGATCAGAAGTTGTGGTACAGTAGCTCTCTAAAGTTGTGGTATTTCCTCAAAATTTAACTCGTGGTTATCTGTCGGAGAGAAAGAAACATGAAAGCTCTTAAAATACAAAACATGATATATTTTATCGAATAATGATAGAAACTTATTAATTTAGATTTATTTGTATTTATATGAAAACATTATAAAAATGTGGTTGCGATACCAGACTTAAGGCGATTGTACATAATAATTTTTGTCTTGTTGGCGGAACACAAATATAGTTTTAGGTCAAACCTCCCTTTAGCAGCCATCGACCTCGCTCCCAGGTAAATCAGAGTTAATACCAGGTAGTTATCCTAGGCGATTTTCTCACCACCACTATCGTAACTACGGGTAATAGGGGCCGTTGTTGTACATGGGGCGCTCTGGTGGTAGGGAAGGGGCATTTCTGCCTGATTGTGAGGCGCGCGGATTTTGTGCTACGAAGGAAGTAATCATTAAAACTTGTGCCTTTCACTCATATCTAACTAGAACGAGTAATGTATTTATTGCACCCGCATTCAGAACTTCTTTAGCATAACAACACATTTAAATAATTATAAGGATGTTCTAATATGGAATCGTATTACTGAAAACGTAATGTATGACTGTTCGCATTGTGTAAGCAAGCTCAGATTTTGTATTTGTTAGACATCACTTAATTTCTGGTACAATGGCAAGGGCTTTGTTTATGGCGATTTTTCGTAATATCAACACAATGATTTTCTATTTTAAAAAATATCTATGATTCTGTTATACACCAAGCACGCGCACTTTGTGTTATATCACCAATGTTACTATGAATACAATATTTAAGGACATATACCGTTAAGTATCAAATCCTCTGTGTTGTATATAATACATTGTGTACTGACTAAATGTGTCTATACCAAGTATCGGTATGTATTTACAGTATATACAACAATAATAATATTATTATTATTATTATTTTTATTATTATTATTCTGACCCTCTTCCCTCGCTACAGCAACAACCCCTCTCCGCTGTAGAATCAACGTCTGTCACCTGATGAATGAGGGGGAAAGGTCGACGTAAATCAACGTTTGTTTCCGTCCACTCTGTTCGCCCTCGCAGCAGCTCCTGATACATGTACGGGAACCCAAGACGTTTTATATTCCCTCTGAGGTTTTTATCGGGTACTAAATATCAATGTGTAGGATAAGTCGCTTCTGTCTTTTGGTTAACGGTCGTGCACTGCGTGATGATAGTTAGTACATGACAACAATAAAGTGGAAAGTAATATATATCCAAACCCGTCAACACAAACACTTTATCAAGTCCAGCTTCAATTCTGGCTATTACATTTACCGAATGACGTCATCATCTCACAATATTTTGAAAGACATGTTGCACCCAATAAATATTAGAGCTTGTTTTCGTTTTATGAAGAATCACCCAAAGCATATATAATAAATGTATGGACACAAGAGTATATATCAAACTACATGCCAGCCTCTTACTGATTGCTATAATATATCTTGCAAGGGTGAAAATAATAATGAGATGAATTTTAATGATGTAGTAATGAGCATACTTATGGATAACAAGGGCAACACATTTTGTTGATGTCACTATATTCTCTATTCTGGCAAATGGTGCCAATGACCTCCCTCAATACATACGACAGTCGACACCAATGAGGTATTTACACGGAAAGGAGACTAAATGGCAGAATGTGGTGTAGTTACTGAGGCTAAGCGTTGGAGAGGTGTAACTGAACGTGTGTGTGTCTGTGTATGTTTGTGTCTGTATGTGTGTGCGAGACATTTGTTATTCAATACATGTACGCTTCACTTACTTATTATAATCCATAAATTATAGTTACACTGTTTAACACAAAAAACAAAAAAAACAGCAAGCGCACTTCATGTTGAATCCTTTTTTAAATCATTAATACATCCAAAGTGTTCTTCAGTAAAGAACAAAACAACAGTTTATGAAATTTTGCAGAGCACAACGCATGAATTAATCCAAGAGTTTATAGCAACCATGACATGAATCTTAGTAATTGTATTTTAGCGATATAAATGGTACAAACAACAAACATTGAACCGAGGTTGAACAAATATAAAACTATAATATAATGTTTCTAGTGTAGATGCACTTAACACCTATCTTGCTCTGCATAACATTCCAATACTTTTAGATATTTAGTTTTAAATACTTTAATAAGTCCTGACCAAGTTAATGTGGAATCTATTGATATACACAAGAGTTTACAATAATGAAAGAGTATGCCTTGCACAAGTTTGTAACCCTTCATAACAGCTTAGGTGAAGTAAGTGATGACTATTGAATGGCAGCTTATAAACGAGCACAGGTAGATGTGGTCGCCCCTGGCAAAGGTAGAACTGTATTGGTCAAGTAACCTGGCTCTCTATTTATAATGTTTGAAAGCAAAAGCCATGGTTCGTCTTGGCATCCCTGGGATTCCGTAAATAGTTTGTAGTAGTTCCAAGCGCATATTTATTGCTCCGTAGGTTATTCCGTAACTACACAGTACCAACTCCGTTTGACAACGAAATCGGGTTAAAAATCTCAGGATTTATCACGATTTCCAGTTCCTTGCAAGTCGGCACATGGTTCTTGTATGTGGGAAAGGGGCTCAAATCAGCCCTTCAGGCAATTGATTCATGTAGGATGGATTCTTCTGAAATTAAGGGCTGCATTATCAATAAGTTGCACTTTAGTTGTGAATCCTTCTCTTTGATTTGGGTGCCTGGTCATTGTCGTATTTTTGGCAATGAGCAGGCTGACAAACTTGCAAAATTGGCGGCAGAACTTGAGGGGCCGTGGGACGTTCTTCAGGATCTACAGTCAAGTCTCTCTTTCGGTAAGAAATCAATTACTCTTCTGTGGCAAAGTCAGTGGACCGACCTGGCTGTACATAAAGTCAAACCGACCCTTGGGGTTTGGCCCTCGGCTGCTCATCGCTCTCGGAGGGAGGAGGTTATCCTTGCGAGATTAAGAATGAATTGTACTTTTCTGACACACATGAAACCTTATATGAATCGTGTATTCCCGCCGCCGCAACGTACCACCTGTGGCAGGATTCTATCAATCCAGCACATCCTTTTGTCTTGTGGTAAATGTGTGGAGGAGCGTAGCCCTCTCCTGATGTACTGCATGACGAATAACGTCCCCATTACTTTGGTGATGGGATGTTGGTGTGGTTGACAAATTGATGGCTTACTTGAAAGAGACCAATTTATTCAAAGATTTGTAACTTGAGTTATGTTTTTGGTGGTGGTATTTTATTTTATTTCATAAGTTCCTTTTTAGCATATTTATTACGTTATTGTTTTATTATGTCTTATGTTCACAAGGCCCAGTAAGTTGATTAGTTTGTTCAATTATCTTTTGTTTCTGTAATTCCTTTTTGAGTAATAATAGCTTCAGCTCTTTTTTTTTTTAGCCTTTTCCCTTTGTATTAGCATATAATGAGATTGACAGTTGATGCTCTTAAGAATGTGTTTTGTCCTGGCACTATTCTTCTCAGCTGATGTTACCTTTATTATTTTACTGTTGTTATTTTTTTGGACCTGTGACGTATGCTGGATTGTGATGCTTGTCTCTATTACAGTCCAGTATTATGAGGTTCTTGGCAATGAACATTTTGTTTTAGTATGGTCTAATAGTCCTGACGGGCTGATGTCCTTTTCAATTAAGCTAAACAAAAACAAAAAACAAAAAGCCTGTGTCTTCATTTTGTGACACGGTACAGTCAGGAGAACATCTCCCAAGCGGCGCTCCCAGCCAACCTCCTTTCCTTTCCAATCACCATGGAAGGATTATGACAGGAAAACCGCCGGGCCATCCAAGCACTGTGGAAGTCTTCATTTGTTGCTAGTACAAGGTCAAGAACATTATTTCCACGGGTCGGAGATTGAACAAATTGATGAAGTGCACTTTCTTGTAGGTTTGCATACAGGTTATGTTCGGAGTGTGAAGTGAGAGTATCGCCCTATTTGGTCACAGGTAAATTAAGATCGCCGACAATTATGGTATGGAAAATTATGAGTACTAGCGACATGTGTTAACGGACTGCCACATGTGTTTGTAAATTTCATTAATCGATTTTAGGAGTATAGTTGGTTGTTGGAAGGAACATAATAATATGTTAGTCTAGATATATTTAGACGATATTATGTAGCTTAGAAAGGATCTGTGGTAGGTGAAAGGGTTGGTTGAGATAGTTTGAGCCTTGCCATTGCTAGAGGTCCTTCCCAAGCTGAATATATGCGTCTAATAATCGCCAGAATATGATGAAAAGGACGTCCCTGGAACTGAATGGGCTAATGGCCTAGAGCGTCACTGTAAGCCTCTAAATATGTCGGCTTGCGGACGCTAAAGTACAAGCACTTGATCAAGCGATAGTACTTAGCCATACTCCCAAGTTCTTGTGTTGTCAATCACTAAGAAATGTCTCAATTATTGAATCATTGAGGCACCAGCAGCAATCTATTTATGTCAACTTGACAGCAAAAAATATATTACATAAGAGAACATTATTCTTGAGAAGTTTGTCTTAGAATTCTCCCCAATTGTAGACGACTTAAGCTATTCCGGTCGTCGGCGAACGGTCTCCTCGCTTAATACGTCAGTGTAAAGCCCGCGTCATACAGAGCCCGAACGTTGGAGGACAAATTCCCGAATAGGATGACTTGCACAAAAAATTCAAATTTCATCCGGGTCGGGTATATTCCGAACAATTCGGCATAAGTTCCTGACTAGTCCTGGGTTGGTCTGAGGTTGGTCTGATGTTGTTCAGGTGTGTAGCCGGCATTCCGGGGGTTCGGCAAAAAGTTAGTGCATGCACTAACTTTTCAAGAACATTCGGGACCAAAAAAACGTTACAAAATGGTCGGATGTTGGTCGGGATTTATTCGTAACTCGTTCTGTATTTGTTCGGATTAATTCTTTGTTCGTTCTTCTGATTCGGTACTTTTTCGGTACTTTTTTCCATTACCGATGTTGTTTGGAACTACCCGAACAAATCCCGAACAAATCCCGCACAATTCCCGACAAAACTTCGATAAAATCACGATGAATCCCTCGTATTCCAGAATAAAACCCGCACGAGTTACGAATTTTCAGAACAAGTTACATGTACCACAACCATATTTTAGCTGGTAATTCTACTAAATATTAATGTCTACAGCTCCAACTTCCTTATAGAACGAAACTCGCAAGTGGCCAATTCAGTACCAGTGCCTTCCCTTTTCAATTGATGCTGGCTACTATTAGACGATTTTATTTACTTCAAGATGGACCTCCAGCAATTGACAGGCTTCAAACTATCCTGTTTATACCCTTTTTGCTGCCACAGAACCTTCCTAAGATGCACAAAATCGTCAAAAATGTATCTAATATAGAGTAAAGCACGCGTCATACAGAGCCCGAACGTTGGAGGACAAATTCACGAATAGGATGACATTTCCATGCCATGGAAAATGTAGAGCATATTAATATTTAATGAACGCTTGAATGACTTTTGAGTGGTTAAACAAGACTAATTAGATTAAAAATAAGAACTTACCGGTTTACTGGCGAGGCACCTGCCAGGACAGGCGCTGTTGTAGCCTGCTGTAGTACTCTGTCAAGTAGTCCCTCACCAGTTTGGCAGCGGCTGGCCCCCTCTGGCGTTGCAATGGCTCCAGTCCATCCAAGGGGTCCCTGGTCCAGTCACCTTGTGGCGCGTTGGTTGCACGCTGTTGGTGTTGTCGTTGTAGCTATGGCCGTCTGTCAATGAGCTTGTTATGAAGTATGCATGCCGCGAGGACTACCTTCTCCGCGGTGCTGGGTTGAATATTCATAGTTGTGAGAAGACACCGGAAGCGGTTCACCAGCATACCACAGGCATTTTCAACCTGCCTCCTGGCCCGAGACAGTCTGTAGTTGAAATTCCTCTTTGGTTGATCAAGTCCTCGGTGAGGGTATGGCTTCTGCAACCACTCCCTCATGGGGAATGCGTCGTCACCCACAAGGAAGTAGGGCACTGGCTTGTCATCCCCTGGGAATGGCTCAGGTGCCAGCAGGCCTGCTGCACCTTCCGGAGGTCGGTCACCTGGAATATGACCCCATCAGATGCGGACCCGTTCGCTCCAACATCCAAATACATAAATTTCCCCAGGTGATCAACAACTGCCAGGAGCACAATGGAGTTGTAGTGCTTGTAGTTGTAGTACAAGGACCCAGTGTTTGCAGGAGGCTGTATGGCAATGTGCTTGCCGTCGATTGCTCCCACGGTGTGCCGGAAGTTCCGCCTGTCATTGAACCCCTTGGCAACCTCCTTCCAGCCTTCCGGTGTTGATGGGCAGACAATGACCTCATCCATGTACTCTTGGATTATTGCCTCGCACGTCTCACGTACCACCAGGGAAATTGTGTTGGCACCAACAAGAAAATTTAGTGCCATACTCTTGTATGCCTCGCTCGTTGCCAAAAAACGTAGAGTCATGGCAACTCGCAAACCAGGCTCCAGGGGCTTCTTCCAATTGGTTTCCTCCTTCTTGATCCGGGGTGTCACACAGCTTACGATCTCATTATAGAGCTCCTCGTCCATACGGAGATAGTACTTGTAGGTGGGCTTGTCGATTGCCATTAGCGTCTTCATCAATTGGTGGTAGTGTCCGTAGGAAAATATCTGTCTATACAATGGCTTCGTGGTTTCCTGGTACGTAGACGGCGTAGACGCTTTAATTTCAGGAGGGTGTGGCACATCAGCTGATGATTGAGGGTGGCAACGACAAGCTGCTGGAAGTGGATGGCCCTCTCCAACTCTTCGCACAGGTCATCAGGGGGTGCTGCGAGATCCGGGTTCATCCTGCCTGCCATGTTGCCGTGTCGATCGCTGAGTTGAGACTGGTGGGGTGTGAGCCAACCCTTCTCTTTATATAGGGCAGGTAAAAATGTTCTTGCTACAGTCGTAAAACAGTCTGATGTTGTTCTCATAATGTTCTTCTCTATCGGTTGTTTGTCAACATCTCATCGGTAAAGTTCGGTTAATTATCGTAAAGCATTCCAATGTCATTCGGAACTGTGTCTGATGATTCGGGTATGGTCGAAAATCATTCTTTGCATAACGAGTGTAAGTTCGATTCATGTTCGGTAGTTGTTCGAGATTTTGTCGTAGGTCGTTCTTGGCGATCGGATATTATTCTGAACTCGTTCGGGCCATGTTCGTAATCTTCAAATTTCGGGAGAGTCTCGGCTGTATTCGGTAAAAATGTGCAGGTCATCCTATTCGGGAACTTGTCCTCCAACGTTCGGGGTCTGTATGACGCGGGCTTAAAGGTGGTTTTAAATTTTGGCCGAAAGTTTGGCCGAAATTTTGGCCAAAATAAGGAGCATACAAAATTTAAGACTAATTTTAAGAGAACAAGATAGTCATATACATTATACTATTATAGTTTATAATGTAATAAAATGCTATAGGTCAACGAGAAGGTTGTGTAAAACAATTATATGTTGGTAGGTGGTCAATGAATATTAAAGAAAAAACGGCCATACATAACTTTCTCTGTCTCTCACACACACAGTATATTATATAATATATATATACAGTATATATATATATATATATATATATATATATATATATATATATATATATTATTATTATCTCACCTTAAAAGAACACAAAAATAATAATCATAATAATTGAGAGGTTTATTAATCACAGAAGTATCCGGGTCCTAAAACCCAACAGGATGATCACTCCAGTCTAGAGCCGTCCAGAAGAAGCCAAAACTGGAGTAGTCCGAGAACCACTGAGTGAGTCTAGGTAAAACTTGTTTCTTGGTCGGCCAGAATTCCCGTAGTCACTTCAGATGAAGCTGATGAGTCAGAAATGTGACTTCGGATATATGAAGAAAATTGCCCGAACTTCAAAAGGCCTAAGCCAGAGTCATTCTTGAGTAACAGAAGCACCAGAAGCGTTTAATGAATCTGGCGTTGTATGAAGCCTTGATACACTAGATGAGACCGGCAATGAAGCAAAGTGCTGAGTTGAGTTAAGCCTCATTTGTGGGGCATATATATATGTGTGTATATTATATATATATATAGGGTGGCACATACTTCGGTTAACCACCTGCAAACAGTTGCCAACGTTGCCTCTCGATATATTTGTATAGCTAAGTGGTTGTCGGTCAAACAAGCTATAGTCCCTTGATGCATGACGAATAGTAATTAGAGTATGATGGCACTTTATTTTGCTAAACAAATAGACGATGCAAGCACAGACAGACAAACAAGTAGTAACCACTAATGCCTATCGATGTCTTCCAAAATCCTAACCTTGTTTTAGTACCCTAGAATATCTAACATTACAGTTTTGTTACACCTCATGTGATCCATAAGCAAGTTAAAATCAGTACTTAACTAAAGTTTTACTTATTATACTTTACATTGTATTAAGATCAATCAGGTCACTACCAACCACGAAATAGTGGATCGTAACCCAGGGCGATTATAAAGTCTCTATACATTTCAGTGATATCGTTACTAAATATTTTGTTTTGCCTGTTATCTGAAACAATGCTAACAATAAAAGAACAAGGAGCCATTGTTTGTGCTCTTTTGCGTGGATTGTCGTATGAACAAGTGCGGGCAGATTTCACCCGTAAATTCAGAAAGTCAGACCCCACCAGGCTAGCTATCAAGAATCTGGTTAATAAATTCAAGTGAACTGGTAGTGTTACAGATGAAGAACGTCCTGGGAGGCTGGCCATAATGCCAGAAACCGTACAAAGTGTAAAAGATGCGATCACACATAGCCGTTCCGCATCTACCAGGACACTTAATAGGGAGCTTGTTATTCCACAATCCACTGTGTGGAACAAACAATAGCTGTTTGTTCTTCTGTTGTTAGCATTGTTTCACATTACCTGCAAAAGAAATGTATTTAGTAACGATATCACTGAAATGTATAGTGACTTTATAATCACCCTGTATATATTATTTTCAGATGATGGGATATTGCCATATCTTTGTCTTGATTGTTCGGCTATTACGACGATTTTCTGTAGTAATATGGTGTCGACACATAGTAGTTACGTTTTTGTATTAATGATCAAGCTTCTATGGTATTCAATTTTCCATCAGGTGGCATAAATAGACTATCGGATGAATAGAACGAAGGCAATTGTAGTACGCAATAAATGGTTAAAGCAAACAAATATTAACAGGTAAAGTGTTAGAGGGGTAAGATATATGAAATTCGTGAAAAGGTTAAACGCTGGAAGGGATATACCTGTCGTGAAAGACCTCAAGACATTGTGAGAGAAAGGCTTGAAATATTGTTACAAAGTATATGTTGAACTCCATATTTCATATATACTAATAGTACCACATAAATAGAGATTATAGGGTAACTAGGCACTTATTAGTAAAACAAATCACTAACGCATAGGGTTAAAGTAGCAGCAGTGAAAGCAATCCCTATAACAGTGATAACAACGGCAGCCGCCGTGAATAATAGCACCAAGAGAGAGAGTGTGAAAGGACATATCAACCATCCATGAGACTTACCTAGGGAACCTTCCGACCAGGAGGATTCTAGCCAGACTCCTTGTTCACACCTAGGTGCTCTATCATCAGGACCATCAGAGAGAAAGGGAAATCATCAATGCCCTTGCTGCCCTAGGAGGAGAAGATCCAAACCTACCAGGAAAAGTTGTGACTATAGTAGAAAAAGTGAGAGAAGACCCTTCTCCCATGCTAGGCACGAAGCTAGCTCTACAGGTCACTTGACTGGATCAGAGCCTAAGTTCGATACTAGGTCTCCTCTCAAGTTTGTTACTAGGCGTAACTCTATGCTCGATGCTAGAATAGTGACTTGTGCAACTAACCAGGGTAACCTTTCCTTCCTGAGAATCACCTCTACAGTATGAAAATAAATGGCACTTTATTGACGTTGGCCTGATGAAGCTATATGAGGCCTCCAGAGCCAAAGGGGGATCCAAGCCATTTTGTTTTTAGTTAGCACCTCATATATATATATATATATATATATATATATATATATATATATATACCTGTATATACAGTATATATATATATTTATATATAATCCCAGAAAAAAAATAAAAAAAAAAATATATATATATATATATATATATATATATATATATATATATATATATATGAGGTGTTAACTTAAAAACGGTAAAATGGCTCGGATCCCCCTTTGGCTCTGGACACCTCATATGTGGAACCTCTACAGTGCCTGCTGATAAGAGTGGTTCGGTACCTCCTTGTGATTGCGGTCCATTACCTTTTCCCCTTCGAGCCCCAGGACAGAGATGAAAGAAGACAACTGGCCCCTGCACGCAGAGTGTAACCACCCAACCTCGCCAAGATAACAGAAGTTCTGTTTCCCCGCCCTTAACACCAGACAAATATATCGTGTTTGAATTAGTATAAATTTGTCTCATTTTCGCCGAGTCCCTATTTTATTAAATGTATAAAACCCTTCAGGTAACACGACACATCCCCTACTCTTGCCTAATTATATTATATACTATGCGTACCACGATCGGACCTTTTCTGGGCCGATAACTTCATCATTCCAATACCTGTGAAACATATCTTTGTACTTAATCATGATAATTTGTCCTGAGAAAGAAAACTCTGTCTATGAGGAAAGACCGTACTTTAACATAGAATACAGCAAGAGGCGAGACGAGAGAGAAAACGTTAAAGCATGAGAAACAAATAGTGTGTAGATATGTAGTAAATCTATCGAATACGCATATTACCATTTTCCTTAGTAGTAATCTTTCAGAGCTATTATTTACTAAATAACCATAATCGTATCTATAATTTAATTGCCCACATATTGAACTATTTCCATAATTTAAGCTCGTCACGTGTTATAGTAAACTTGATCAAACCACGTGTAGGATCCAGATATACCTCACTACTTATTTATGTTATTTTGTTGCTAGTGTATTATTGTATGTAATTTTCTTGTGTTATTCTCTCCTGTGAATAAAATACTGTTTTGTAGGCTACTATTCGTATAACTTGATTTCCTTGTGTTTATTCGTAGTTGTATACCACTTACTTGTACTCCTTCCTGTTGAGTGAGACCCGCAACGACCAGATTTGTCCTAACATAATACATATAACTATCGTCACCTACTAGGGTCTACTCTCAAACAAGGATAAAACTGTTATGCCAGGTTTTTTACTGGGGTTTAATTGGACACTGGTAGGTTCATACTTGACTGGAGAAACTAAAGCCAACTACACATGCACAAAAGTCGTAAAGGGTAAATATAATACTGAATACACACATGAATTCCCTTTTAATAATCACTCAATACACAACACAAATGATACACCCTTACACTGATACATAGAATAATCACAATAAAAATATGCCTAGCACGGGCGAGGATCCACGACGGACCTATAGAATTCACTTAGCACTCCTATTCTATAACTTGCGTAGATTTCGGAGATACACTTAATTTGCACTGGTGATGGAAGTAATATAACTACCTCAACACTTCTATTCTAAGACTGAGTAGATTTGGAGATACTGGCACTGGTGGCTGAAGTGGTAGCTGAGTCCTTTCTCTTGGTCCCTCCAACCGCTTAGGTGGTCCTGCCGTGTGATAAATGGGGTAGGGATACAGATGGACTAGATGGTTTGGGGCCTTTAATAGTAGTTCCTTATGTCATGACACAGGGTGCATACCATCGGATGAACGCGATCATAAAATTAGACATGTCGAAGTTGTGGCTGTTCGACTATCCTGACCGTTATACTAGTCGTTGGTGAAGTTCTGTTTCGGTACTCTTGATGTAGGGTCTCTAATACAGAGTCGCTTGTGTCATGACAGAGTAACTAGGTATCGGGCTAACGTGGGGAAGAAGTAAGATTATGATCGTACTAGCTCTCCTAATCTGCCTCTGACCATTGTAAGAGTGTTCAAAGAACCCAGGGGTCAGTTATTAAACCTTTTTACAAACATATGTCCTCGACCATGGTTCTGGCCATATGCAGTATGGACTTTATATGCAGAGTGCCGTTACTTAGACGGTATCTCGCAAAACCCGAAGTATTAGAGATGTCTTGCCATGGCAAATACTTCTTTAAGAGTCTTGGAGAGAACTGAATTGATCATGAAAATCCGTTTGTGGCATGCCCTCGGTGCTACTTTCAGTGTCAAAACTTGCACCCTAAAGGAGATCCAAATGTTATTCCTACACCATGGTGTGGAACCACAAAAGTTCACTAGTAGGGTAAAGAACTCTCCAACAATAAGGTAGACAGCCATGGCATGAATACGCGGATGGGTAAGAGGTTAATTCTTAGGCTCAAAATTTGCATACAAGTAAAGTGAGGCCTCAAATTGCTGACTCTACCTTGTTCTCGTCGAGATGGTCATGACGTTTGCTGCTATGTCCCAGGGCTGGTACTTGGAGGTCAGAAGGTCAAAGGTGCGTGAGGAGGGGGGGGCAAATTAGGGGGTTGAGGTAGCCCCGTTAGAAATTCCCACGCGGGTGGTGGGAAACCTGCGCTAAAGAGCGGCGCATCTGGAGGGGTGAGATTTGGGTATGCTGCCCCTCGTTGGTTTGGTTGTATTTTGCTTTCCTCTTTTGTTTTCCTAAATTGTCGATCGTGATTCTAATTGTTTTTCCTGGGGTGGGTGATAGGGCGTGGTTGATGGTGGCAACTCTGGCTTCCAGAGGGGAGGGTCTGTACGCCGCCACATTCCTTACCCCTGCGCATGTGCAAAAATGTAAGCCCCCCTTGGCCCCGCCCACTCCCCAAAATGTACAAATATTATATTAGTTTAGATTAACCTAACTTAACCTAACCTAACCTAACCTAACCTAACCCTAATATAATATAATATAATATATTATAACATAACACAAATAACAAAATAAAAATATAAAAATACACTAAATCCGAGTGGGATCGAACACTGGTTTTCTCAGTGTAGCGCGGGAGCTCTACTGACTGAGCTACTGAGCGACCTAGCAGTAACGGTTTGAAGGCTATATTTAAACGCGGGATGGGGCCAAGGGAGGCTTACATTTTCGCGCATGCGCAAGGGGTAAGGATTTTGGCGGCGTACATCCCCTTCCCTTCCAGAGTGTTGATGTGGGGCGGGTCTAATTTTGGTTTTGGCGGCCATGTTGTTTCCCTTCTTCCTTTGTCTTTTAATTTATTCCTGGTTGAGGTGGCTGCTTGGTGTTTAGTTGCTGGGGCGAGTTCTCCTTCTCCTTTTGCTGTTTCCCTTTTCTTTTCTTCTGTGTTCGTCCTAGGTGTTGTGGTTCTTCGTGGTTTCATATTTCTTTCTGTCTTGCTGGTATGCCTGTTCTTTCTAGCCGTTTTCTTTGGTGGTGTATTTTCCTTACTGTTCCTCTCCTTTCTCGTGGTCTCCCCTTCTATATCCATTCTTCGTTTTTGGTTCCGGCTCGTCTGTTGTGGCATGGTAGTTATCTTTATCTTGGGTATTTTAAAAACCTTAGAAAGTACCTCATTTTCGGCGATTTTCCCAACGGTTGCACGATCGTTGCAAAATAACCCGATGACCTACAAGGATGATTCAGATATCATTGGAAAGCTCTATCATCGCCCTTTCATGGATATATAGTTGCATTACACTCCAGCTCTTGATTATGCATGAAAAATAGCTTGTCTAGCGGGGTGTTTTGGGCTATTTTGGGCATATTCAGGCCCTCCTGAATGATCAATCAAGTATCTGCATGAAAAGAAATGTATTCAGCAAAAAACTAGGCGCTAAAAGCTTCAAAATGAGGCCAGAACGAGCTACGTAGCACTCGTGGTTCTCATGCAGTGGTGCCACCAACATGGGAGTTTAGCGTATAGCGGCATATTTTTTCCCACTACGCTCACTACTGGTAACACTGCCGGCCTCTCGAGAACAGAGGGAGCGTGAGTCAGTGGGTGGCGGTAAGCCCTAGGTGTCGGACGTGTGGCCTGCTGCGCTCCCGGCCATTTGCACTCTATTTTAACCCTTTAAAAGCCTTAATAATGCTCCTAACTTGCTGCAAATTGGTGCACGACTTAAGTCGAGCGCCGCTCTTTAAGGGTTAAATCTCATTTTCTGTATATATACCCGCCAGGCACTACCATGATACCCCCCCACCCCCACCCCTCCCCCTCACTGGTTAGGAGTTAAATAAGAGTGGCAAGATTGGTTGTGACCGTTAAGGAGTGTAGGCATTTTAGAGTGTGGCCGGGTTGGATTTGGCCATGGATGTATAAGAGACTAGCCATTGTACTGTAGTGTGTAGCCACTTTGTTTGTGAATTTTAAGGTGTGTGGCCATTTAGGAGTGTGGCCATTTTGGTAGTCCTTAAGCTAGTCCTTTTAAATAAATGGGCAGTTAGGATATGACAGGGAATGAATAAGCTGTTCATTCGTGGGTGTGTTATGACTTTCCCCCTCGCCGTAACTTAAGCCATTCAGTACCGGTGACACAGGCCATAGCTCGATTGGTAGAGCGTTCGCCTGCTAACCGTGAGGTTGACGGTTCGAGCCTCGGGCCAGCCAGTGAGTTATTGGCAGATGTCAGTGATGTTGGTGAACGGTGCGGTCTAGCAATCTGTGGCAACTATTCACTAAGTCCATGATTCATCAGGGCACCCACCCTAGCCTTCCTATTCAGCAGGGAGTATATGGTGGTAAAAACTGCATCATACTTTTCATTATATTCCAGCAATTATTTATATGATTATATAAAGTTTAGGAAGCGTGGCTACCAATTATAAGGCGACAGACTATCTGAATTTATCCTTTTAGCTACTATATATCCCTCCCAAACTTCATAACTCTACTATGGATGTTTGATAGCCATCCACACACTTGTCAAGTACTGAGAATGGCAGTGGTAGTTTGACATGTGTTGTGCCTCTGTGTAAGACAGGGCATTTTCCTGCCTTACCACATTTGAACATTGGGTTGAGGTTAGCAGGGGAGATTAGGGAAACTGCCCATCACTGCCAAAAAAAAACACTTTATCAATGATTCTTCTGACCCTGTATTACCCACAGTTCTGAGATAAGTTTACACTCCATGTAACATAGTTACTGTGGTTATTCTTGTACTTGATGGACTGTAGAATTATACCAAACCACACAATAATATATTTACCTGGTTTGTGGAGCGTAGACGATGGGATAGGGTTATTGTGGAGTGGAAACAAAGCAACAAGAATGGCGGTAGAGTTGGTGATTAACGAGTGATGATCAAAGAGGGAATTTAGTGGACAGATAAGGACAGAAGGGGGCCTCTAAACTTAAATCATAATGAGGATGATCGGTGAATTGATGGGAATCTACGTTAAGGTTAGTACTATCATATTAATGGAATGGGATGAGAGAACCAGTTGAGTTAGGTCTGGTAGCAGTAGTGTTTGGAGAGCGAGTGTCAGGTTTCCTGAAAATATTAGTGGGAACCTGCTAATTCCACGCATGCGCAGACAGGTCGGGATGTATTTTCCCTTCCTTTAATTAATTACCAAAGTTTATAGGAATGATATTTTACTACTTAATATCTAATACAGAACATCATTTAATATTCTTCCCATTAATACAAAATCATATTAGTATGATGCTTATTCCTACAAACTTACTACTTATGATTACACTTAAACTTAGACTGTCCATGCTCATGGATTAAAAGTATGGACAGTTACCAGTGAAAATGAATCGTCCCAGGCCGTGGGGATTTCAGCTTTCAATGGGTGTATATAAAAACACTGGTGTATGGTGTTACGATCCAGGTTCTCAAAGACACAGGGCTCTTCAACATTGGACTAGATAATGGCAAAATGCAACAACGGTAACACTAGATCCAACCCCTGCCTTAAACACTGGAAAACAAAACACCATTACCGCCCTGAGTCGTGCCTGGACAACGAGGTATCCTATGACTCGGTAACTGGTGCACACACACTAGGCTGACGCTCAATGAAACAGCCTATTCTCAAACAGTAAAAGATTACTCGATTATGTTACACAAAGAAAAGATAGTTAACGTGATTAATTAACGTTACGGTAGATACTCAAATAACTGGCACTCCTGTATTAAAGAAAGTGCAATGCTAGTCCTGCAACATCAACTGGAAACTTCTGAAATAAGTCTGATGCTGGGAAGATGTTCGTAAAGAATCTTGAACAATTATAATGCAGAATACGGGTCACAATAAACACTAGGACATATAGTAATAATAGGCAGGCGAATAATAAAGACTGCGCAAAGGTAGTAATGCTCGACAACTAAAGAAATGCTTCGTGACACAACGCAACAGCCTACTAGGGTTGTGCAACTCAACAACAACCTCGGCTCAAAAGTGCAGCGAATAATAATGTTGCATACATATAATAATGGAGCTTATCTCTAACCAGTGTCTGCTTAGTTAATAAAGTCTAGCTGGGGTATGAAGGCAGGGCAACAATGGGCGAGCATGCGGCTCGTAGCCTAACGTTGTCCGAAGGTGGTATAATGAAGATTACGTTATAGGACGGGGATGCTCTCTTGATAAATCTAGGTCTCTAGTACCTAGTTCTATCCTGGCGATCCCTCAGAAGTAAACACAAAGAGGCAGCACTATGTTGTGAGGGATAGGCTATGGCCCTCTCACACCACAGCGCTGTGCTCGCAAAGTAAACCCACCCGAAGACAACTTAGGCTCCCACAGTACCTGTCGATGTCGTGCAGGGCTTAGCTAACACTGCACACATCGGAGACAACGACACAGTAACCTTACCCCTAGTCTAGCTTTAGATAACCAAGCAGAATCACTCAACACCTTGCCAGGGAGACATATACCGGTCTACAACCTTCCCGAGAGAGGACACACACGGAAAAGTCCGTCTCTCCAAACCTCATACATAGAAATATCTGAGAGCTTCGCGTACAATACGACTGGTCGACGGTGAACGTCTATGCTGAAACCAGAAGGGATGTTGAGTTTAATAAAGATTAGAGAATGAGAAAGGAGAAGTCGAGAGAGAGAAATAGTATGCAAAGTGGCGAGTATGGGGGACAGAATTGCAAAGGATGTAGACGATACGCGTGTCAGGCAAGCTCTGAGCTGGTACAGAACATGCGGCCGTGATGGGCAGGGACTAGTTGACCACCCGGCCGCCAACGCCGTCAGCGCCCAAGCGAGCCGCGGCATAGCTCCCCCCCCGCTGCCAGGTGTACTCCCTCACCCTCTCTCGCTCGCTTCCCACACAAGCAACATTTATATTATAGTAAATATAAAATAAAAGGCGCGGTCACAGACCAAAACAAAGACCATTTCTAGACTGTCTGTGGCAACACGACCCTAATGAAATAAAGCAGATCATTCTAGGACAACTGTAGCCCATCCCCCCATCCTGGCGAGCGCTAGCGAGCTGCAATGCCCCACGCAACCATTCTGCTAACGCCGGGAGGCGTCACACCCCCCCCAAGATATGGGACACTCAACCATGAGCCCATATCTGAACAGGCAGAATGTTGCTAGAATCTGCCACTCTTAACCACTCTGCCACTCATGGAATGCAAGCTCAGTCTCCTCAAAAAAAAATACAACAACATTTTATATATAAACAAATCTTATCACCCTTCCCAAACATAATACATTAATTCATAACATTGTGCTCCCAGAGCGAGCTTTAAGAAGCACAGCCTACTGAGAGAAAATCATCTGCACTCAGTACTCAGCTACAATATTATCTTAAAATTAATTATTAAAAAGAAAGTTTTTATTTAATTTTCATATTTTATTTTAATGTTGTTTTTGGCGGTTACTATAGATGTAGCCTAATTTTCTTCTAATCAAAGCCAACAACTCCTGCCCTGCGACCCTACGCTGATGCTACACACGCGAGCCACCAAGCACCAGCGCAAAAATACACCGCGAGCCAAGACAGGAGGCTATACCAACATACTGTGGTAGCCTACCCCGGATCCTCCACCCGCGACAAACACTGACTGAACAGCGAGGGTTCTCCTGCAAACAAAGCCAAAACATTATCAGTGCCCTTAGCATGCCACACATCCAACTTGTGTTCCGGCAGCACAACAACAACTGGCACTGACAAACTGCCCAGCTCATCGCAAAACTGGCACTTCTCTTCGCTCTTCCCGGCAACGGGGCCTGCCAATAACCCTTCACTAGTTCTACCTTCGTGATGAGCGAGGCAGCCCCGAAGCGGTCTATGGTGTCGTCAACTCTGGGTAATGGATAGGCGTCTGTCAAGGATAATGCTTCCACACTCTTGCAATCAACACACACACGGACTCTGCCACCAAACTCAGGTTGCAAAGCCACTGGCAACGACCACTCACGATATCCCTCATCCCTCAGACCCCCTCTCCACACGCCGTCCAGCTCCGCCTTCACAACAGGCTGTCGAGCAGGATTCACACGGTACGGAACCAACTCGAGCCTTGCACTGTCTCCAGCCTCCATGTCGGATTCTACCCTGTACATCAGGCCTGGAGAAGCAACAAACATGCGGACGGACTGCCACAGCCTAGCAAACAACTCCTCTTGTCGCTCAGGAACAAGAGGTTGCAACTTATCTCGCAGAACAACATGCCCAGTGCCCTCCCACATCTCCTTCACCATGTGGAGAGGGCCCCTCACCCGATGCCCGAAAACAAGCTCATTCGGACTGAAACCGAGACTCTCTCCAGGTACTTCTCTTGCCGCGAACAAAACATACGGCAGACCAAGGTCCCAATCCTTTCCGTTCTCTGCGCAATAACATCGAAGCATGCTTTTCAGCGTGGCGTGCCACCTCTCCAACACCCCTTGACTCTCAGGGTGATACGCAGAAGAGACGACAGTGCTGATGCCATGCTGAATCATAGTTTGTTTGAACAGATTAGATGTAACACTAGAACCTTGGTCCGATTGCACCTCTTGCGGGTAACCATACCGCGAGCAATACCAGAGCAGGTTCCGGACAACAGTTTTCGCCGTGCCATTTCTCATTGGATATGCATCAGGATAACGAGTGGCCACATCCATGATAGTTACTAGAAATTTATTACCGGCACTAGTAGGGGGTAGGGGTCCGACCATATCAATGATGACCTTACTGAAGGGCGGTCCACTGACAGGAATGGGGTGCAACGGGGCTCTCGGAATTGTTTGGTTAGGTTTTCCAACCCTCTGGCACGTATGACACCTTGCTATCCAGGTTACCACCTGCCCCTTCAACCCCGGCCACCAAAACAATTTGTCTAAAGCCTCCACCGTTTTTCTCACCCTTAGATGTCCTGCCAGTGGTATGTCATGAGCCAACCTCAGTAGGCTATCCCTGCACTCCCGTGGCACCACCAACTGGTCCACTACTCCGGACCCCTCTTGCCAACTACGTTTACGGTCTTGAAAACACCTATAGAGGATGCCTTCTAAATAACAAAAATCTCCTGGCTGGGCATCGCCGTCCTCGTCGAGCTCTACAGCTCCATTAGCACACGTTTGGAGTTCAGGGTCCTCTAGTTGCAACCGACGTATATCTGAGGGTGCCAAGCGATCTAACTGCTCCCGGAGCAATGCATGACCTTCCCCGATACTGGGCTGCTCCCTCTGTCTCTCTCGATGTACATAACGTTGCTGTCGTGGAGACTCGTCATGCCCAGCCTCGTCACTCTCGATGACAGGCCCAGGGGTTACTCCAGAATTAAGTAATGGTGCTAATACTGAATCACCCAGGAGAGCCGCCGAGTCAAAACTCTTAAAACCAACTCCAGCTTTAGCCTCCTCCTGTTGATCGTTCCTCCGCTGGTCTGAAGACGGAGGACTAGGCTGTGACACTTTAGCTGCCCGAGCTCGGGTGACAACACACGCCATGGGTTGTGTCTGGCACCGCTCGACCCACTCTTGCTCTTCCCTACTCACGTCGGCCGGCCTCTCGGCAACGACTAAGGGTAGAACCTCAGAAGCGGGCATTGCAAAGTCGTTGCCGAGAAGAAGGTCGACGCCCTCCACTGGCAGTTTCTCCACAATCCCGACATCCAATTCACGTGCCACACCATCCATCTCCAACTCCAAGCGCACCAGTGGGTATGACCGAGTTGCATTAATACCCTGCACCACCACCACCCGAGCCGCGTTTATAGGGTAGCCAGTCAAGTTTTACATCAGAGTCTGGGAAGCACCTGTATCACGCAAGACCTCTACTCCATGCTTGCGCCCCGCCCACATCACGCAACCCCGCCCTCTATGGTCGCAAAAAACATCCTGAGCAGGGTTCGAGCCTCCCAGGTGCTTCTGCATTGGCTGTGCCTCAGCCTCTGACGAACTGCCCCGGGCAAACTCAGATGACTTCGGAGACACACCAATGTTGCAGGCCAAAGACACAGCTGCTGTAGGTGGTTTGCTAGGACAGACTCTTGCAAAGTGCCCCTTTTCATGACAATGATAACACTCCAACTCCCCTTTGGGCTTCCCTTGGTACTGGGAAGGGCCCGGCCCCTTCTTAAATGGGACGGTGCTAGTCTTGTGGTCAGTCTTGGTATCATGGCTCTTGTACTTGTTTGCATAAGGTATATCACTAACTCGGGGGGGTGGGGCGTCATGCCCCTTGTTACCTGCCTCACTACGCTGGGCAAACCCGCACCCACGAATTAGTGATAGCCGGAGGTCAGCCATCTCAGCTGCCTCCTGTAGAGTTTTTGGTTGCTTTTCTTTAAGGTTTAACGTCAGGTCGCCACCCGTGCATTTGAAAAACTGCTCTAAAAGCACCAACTGTTTAATGTCGTCAAAGGTAGTAGCTTTCTTCGACCTCAGCCAATTCCCAAAAGCATCGGACAGCTCCCGGGCATGCTCCAAAAAGGTGCTCTCCCGACCCTTGGTAACACCCCGGAACTTCAACCTGTAAGTCTCTGGTTGTAGTTCGTATGCTCTCAGGACAGCCTCCTTGAGTTCCTCATAGATAATACAAAACTCTATAGGCAACGCATCGTAGGCTTTAAGACCCTTGCCTATTAATCTAGAGGATACAAGTGCTGCCCATTTATTCTCTGGCCACTGGTGTTCCTGGCACTTCTTCTCAATGCGTGTGAAAAATTCTGTTACACCACTCTCATCAAACACCGGAACCAGTTTCAATAAGTGCGAGAGAGACTGCTCATGAACACGGTTACCAGCCCCAAGTCGCTGTTCCGTTGTCTCTACTCGCGACTTCTCTACGTCCATGTCGGCACAGTACCTAGTCGACTCAGCTTGGATTTTTGCTTGACTGATAGTTTTTCTCTCTTCTATCTATCTATCTATCTATTGCCTGACGCCGTGATCCCCGAAGGGGTGGCCACAAACGAACCGCCCCCATGCACCTCTGTCCCCAGTCAGTCGATGCCCCTCCCCCCAACCAGCACCGCCTTCATTCATGTAGTTCCTCACTCCATCCTTCCACCTCATATTCGGTCTACCTCTCCCCCTCTGTCCCTCCACCTCGCTCTCGTACACCCTCTTAGTCATTCTCTCGCTTTCCATACGTTCCATATGGCCGAACCATCTCAAGTTGTTCCTTTTCACACTTTCCAGCACATCTACCTCCACACCACACCTCCTTCTTACTTCCTCATTAGTCTGTCTATCCCTCCATGTAATTCCGCACGCACTCCTTAAGTAATTCATTTCCACTGCTCTCACTCTTGGTCTGAGTCTCTCAACCAACGTCCATGCTTCGCTTCCGTAAGTCAGTGTCGGGATTACCACACTGTCATGCAAGGACTTCTTCACTTCCATACTGACCACCCTATTTCTTGTTACTGCTTTTAGCGTTCCTACAACCCTCTTCCCCTGTTGTACCCTCTCCCGCACCTCTTCATCCATAGTCCCATCTTTACTCAACACACTGCCCAGATACTTAAAAAGAGTTGACGATCTCCATAGCCTGACCGTTCAGCTTCACCTCACACTCTGTGACTTCACCCCTTTCGAAGACCATAACCTTGCTCTTCCCCGTATTTACCTTCAAATTCCGTTTTTCGCACACTGTTCCAAACTCATTTACCAGACCCTGCAACTTCCATTCATTATCACTCATCAGAACTGTATCATCCGCAAACAGCAGTATAGGTAGCTTCCACTCAATTCCCTCCCTTTTCAGCGATACACCAACATCCATTGCTCTTGATAGTATTTCTTTCATAACTCCATCCATATATACAGTAAACAACCACGGGGACATCACACACCCCTGTTTCAAACCAACATTCAGGTCAAAGAACTCGCTCTGCTCACTCTCCACACGTACTGCCGCCTTTGCACCCTCATACATGCTCTTCACTGCTTTCAGCAACTTGCCCTCTACTCCGTATATTCTAAGTACTTTCCACAAACCTTCTCTATCCACTCTGTCATAGGCCTTCTCCAAGTCCATAAAGGCAACATACACCTTTTGTTTCTTCTCCAGATACTTCTCCACAACACAATTCAGGGTAAAAATCTGATCTACACATCCTCTTCCCTTCCTAAAGCCTCCCTGCTCGTCGCCTATCCATTTCTCCGTTCTCACTCTCACTCTCTCAATCACTACCCTACTGTATACCTTCCCTACTACGCTTAGAAGACATATTCCTCGGTGGTTACCACACACTCCTCTTTCCCCTTTGCCCTTATATAGGGGGACTATTATGCCAGTCTTCCAGTCATCGGGTGCACTCCCCTTCTCCCATGCTAGTTTGCACATTTTCCATACCCATTCTATCACTATCTCACCACCATACCTCAACATTTCCCCACACACTCCATCTGTTCCTGGTGCTTTCCCCAACTTCACTCTTTTCATGGCTTCCCACACTTCTGACCTCCTGATCCCCACCTCCTCCTCCACTACTTCTCTTCTTCTCCCTCCCATACCATATCCAGCTATGTCTGCTGGCTCTTCATTCCTTTCATTTAGCAACTCACTGAAGTACTCCCTCCATCTTTCGACTCTCTCTTGCTTCTCGGCTAGCATTCTCCCATTCTTATCTTTCACACCCTTACTGTTTCCCTTGCTACCTTCCCTAACTTTCTTGACTTCTTTCCAGAACAGTTTCTTACTCTCCCTCCATTTTACACTCAGATTCCTTCCAAATTCCTCATCTACTCTTCTCTTACTTTCCTTCACTACTCTCTTCACCACCCTCTTACTCTCCACGTACCTCGCTCGTTTCTGTCTCTCGGAATCTACATTCCCTCTACTACCCAACCACTCTCTATATGCTTTCTTCTTTTCTTCCACAGCTATTCTTACCTCTTCTGTCCACCATGCTGTACCTTTCACTCCCCTCCCTCTTCTCCTCACTCCACACACCTCCTCACATGCTGCACAGATCTCATCCTTAAACACCTTGCTCATCTCCTCCACTTCCTCCATAACTTCCAGGTCGAACCCACCTAGTCGTCTTTCCACTGCTCTCCTGTACTCCTCCCTGACTTCCTCCTCCTGCAACCTCTCCACCCTCCTCACCATTCCACCCTCCTCTCGCCTCCCTCCCTCTCTCCTCACCCACTTCTTTTGTATCTTAACCTTAGCTACCACTACATAATGATCAGACAGACCCCCTCCAATACCCCTATACACCCTAGCATCCATCACAGATTTCTTCATTCGTTCATCCACACATACATAATCAATCAATGACTTTCGTTCCACCACTGTCTTATCCTTCATTGTCAACATCCGTTTCCACGTGTACCTGTGGATCATTCTGTGTCGGAAGAAGGTGTTGGCTATCCACAGCCTCCTCCCCACACATACGTCCACAAGTGCACTACCATTCCCATTCACCTCTGATGGTACCCCCCACCCTCCCACCACTCCCTCAACTTTCCTATCACCCACCTTACCATTCATATCCCCAATCAGAAATATTCTTTCGTTCTTGTCAAACTTCTCCAGGCACGCCTCCACATTCATCCAGAACTCCTCTTTCTTTCTTTCAAGTATATCCTCTGTCGGGGCATACACGCATACAATCACCCACGTTTGTATTCTCTCTTCTATCCTGGCTAATTCTATTTGCTGCTGAAGCTCACATGCCCTTTTTTGCTGCTGAAGCTTAGCTAATTCGAGCTGAAGCAATAATTCTGGAGTTAACCCTTGAGGAGGTGAAGGTGCTACAATGTTTGAAATTACCGGTGGTCCCCCCAGGGACAACCCACCCTGCCAGTCACCACCCAACTGCGGAAGCGTACCCGGGGTCGGCAAACTACTGGGATGGCTGGGAGTCGAGTGTAGGGGAAGCATGGCCGAAGGGCTCTGAGCACTCAACCCATCTCGCTCACCAGTCACCCTGCCCAGTACACACGTTATCAAGTTATCCCTGGTCATGCTGCTAGTAACCGCATGACCGATAGCTGTGGCCAGGCATTGAAGACCGTACCGATCCATACCCTCCAACCGCTCGGCAGTAACAGGCCATTGCAAAAATATCCTAGCATCCTCCTCACAGTTCACCCGATTAACCCTTTCATCATGCTGCTGTTCCTCAGTTTCGACATTACGTACTGTGTCTCCATTCTCCTCTGATCCGGTATAAGACATGATGCTCTCAAAAATTTCACACCACAATATTCAGAAAAGAAGTACCCCAAACTCTTATGTAGCACTATTCACTTGCCAAAAATGTCTGAAGACTCTCAAGTGCTATACTACTTTGCCAAAAAAAAATTAACGTGCCCACTATATTCCTCAATAAAACAAATGACCACAACAATCCTGCAATTATCTCTTAATTCACAAGATCCTGAGCTAGGTCGCCATTTGTTACGATCCAGGTTCTCAAAGACACAGGGTTCTTCAACATTGGACTAGATAATGGCAAAATGCAACAACGGTAACACTAGATCCAACCCCTGCCTTAAACACTGGAAAACAAAACACCATTACCGTCCTGAGTCGTGCCTGGACAACGAGGTATCCTATGACTCGGTAACTGGTGCACACACACTAGGCTGACGCTCAATGAAACAGCCTATTCTCAAACAGTAAAAGATTACTCGATTATGTTACACAAAGAAAAGAAAGTTAATGTGATTAATTAACGTTACGGTAGATACTCAAATAACTGGCACTCCTGTATTAAAGAAAGTGCAATGCTAGTCCTGCAACATCAACTGGAAACTTCTGAAATAAGTCTGATGCTGGGAAGATGTTCGTAAAGAATCTTGAACAATTATAATGCAGAATACGGGTCACAATAAATACTAGGACATATAGTAATAATAGGCAGGCGAATAATAAAGACTGCGCAAAGGTAGTAATGCTCGACAACTAAAGAAATGCTTCGTGACACAACGCAACAGCCTACTAGGGTTGTGCAACTCAACAACAACCTCGGCTCAAAAGTGCAGCGAATAATAATGTTGCATACATATAATAATGGAGCTTATCTCTAACCAGTGTCTGCTTAGTTAATAAACCCTGGGGTGGGGTATGAAGGCAGGGCAACAATGGGCGAGCATGCGGCTCGTAGCCTAACGTTGTCCGAAGGTGGTATAATGAAGATTACGTTATAGGACGGGGATGCTCTCTTGATAAATCTAGGTCTCTAGTACCTAGTTCTATCCTGGCGATCCCTCAGAAGTCAACACAAAGAGGCAGCACTATGTTGTGAGGGATAGGCTATGGCCCTCTCACACCACAGCGCTGTGCTCGCAAAGTAAACCCACCCGAAGACAACTTAGGCTCCCACAGTACCTGTCGATGTCGTGCAGGGCTTAGCTAACACTGCACACATCGGAGACAACGGCACAGTAACCTTACCCCTAGTCTAGCTTTAGATAACCAAGCAGAATCACTCAACACCTTGCCAGGGAGACATATACCGGTCTACAACCTTCCCGAGAGAGGACACACACGGAAAAGTCCGTCTCTCCAAACCTCATACATAGAAATATCTGAGAGCTTCGCGTACAATACGACTGGTCGACGGTGAACGTCTATGCTGAAACCAGAAGGGATGTTGAGTTTAATAAAGATTAGAGAATGAGAAAGGAGAAGTCGAGAGAGAGAAATAGTATGCAAAGTGGCGAGTATGGGGGACAGAATTGCAAAGGATGTAGACGATACGCGTGTCAGGCAAGCTCTGAGCTGGTAAAGAACATGCGGCCGCGATGGGCAGGGACTAGTTGACCACCCGGCCGCCAACGCCGCCAGCGCCCAAGCGAGCCGCGGCATAGCTCCCCCCCCCGCTGCCAGGTGTACTCCCTCACCCTCTCTCGCTCGCTTCCCACACAAGCAACATTTATATTATAGTGAATATAAAATATAAGGCGCGGTCACAGACCAAAACAAAGACCATTTCTAGACTGTCTGTGGCAACACGACCCTAATGAAATAAAGCAGATCATTCTAGGACAACTGTAGCCCATCCCCCCATCCTGGCGAGCACTAGCGAGCTGCAATGCCCCACGCAACCATTCTGCTAACGCCGGGAGGCGTCACAATGGTAAGTAATGTAAGTAACAAATACCGTTTATGAGAGGGGCTGGGTTTGAAAAGGGATCTGCCTTGTGTGGGCCACTTGGCTCTCTGCAGAACCCCATTTTATTGTGTTTTTATTTCTTACAATTGTATCTAGGTTTCATATACCTGCAATCCAGGTATATGATAACATGGGTGTATAGTAGGTAGTGTAAGTAACAGATAACGTTTATGAGATGGGTTGGGTATGAAAGGGATCTGCCTTGTGTGGGCCACTTAGCTCTCTGCAGACACCCATTTCATCTTGCTTGCATGTGTAAGGGATCTGCCTCATTTGTGCCGGTGTGCAAACAAGAGAGAGAGAAAGATTTGTTGTGTAAGGGATCTGCCTCTCTCATAATAGAGTTGTAGATATGTGAAATAGGCTACAGTGTGCTATAGTGGGATCAAGAACAATAAAGAGCTTCAAGATAAAACCAGATAGGCATATGGCCGTGATAGGTTGGGTGTGAAAGGGATCTGCCTTGTGTGGGCCACTTGTCTCTCTGCAAATTCCCATTTTCATCTTAGTTGCATCATTTGTACTGGTGTGCAAACAAACAAGAGCGAAAGAGAGAGAGATTGGCTGTGTTAGGGATCTGCCTCTAGCTAATTTACCGTTAGATCTAGCGGCCATTATAATACACTTAGCAGCAAAATTTCTAGGGATATTCGACAACATTCAGACACTTCAGAGCCATATTTAATTGTAAAACATGCCAAGCAAACAAACCAAAACTATTGTAGAGATTGTGGCATTATTCTAGTGATTTTTGCATTTATAATAAGCTATTATATATGGCTATGTCAATTTGGCTAATAATTATGAAGCAATAATGCTGGACGATGGGAATGCTGCATGAGTAAGGAGAGAACCGTAGGGTTAAGGCACACAGGAAATTGTCAAAATTTGAAGGTCCAGATCATTGTAATTACAGTAAGCATTTGGCAAAGTAAGGAATTGTTAAAAACCTTAGCCAACACTCTGTCTGCTATTCACCAAAAATAAATTTGAATTATCATTATTGTTTGGTAGAATAGGTATATATAGGTAGGTTGGTTGACTAATTGGTGGAATTCCTAAGGACTCTACGTTTTTTGAGAGTTAAAGCAAAAAAATGCATGGATCTGAATGATGAGGCCAAGGATTATTAAGCAAATCTAGGGGATTCGGTGAAGCCGAGACTGAAGACTGAAAACGTTGTGTGGGATACAGATTACGTTTGTATACTCATTTATGAATAGACAGTTTTTCAATGCTGCGGCCAAACTATTCCACCAATATCTATTCGTTTGGTACCAAAACGTTCGGGATTGCAAGCCTCGCCCAACTACGCAAAAATGGCTTTGATCATCCACCTATTTTTTCAAGATATGGATTTTTAAGTGAATTTGAGTTTTTTTCATGATTGCCGAAAAAACCCACGTGCAGGGCCAAACCTTTTTTATTACATTTGTGGAACATTATTAATGGAGTCCATATACCAAAGCCCAATAATTTCCTATGAGTGGGAGAGACGGTATATATGTCTGGACATTTTCGGGAAACCGACTGCCACAGATGTGTTTGTGAGCCATTTTCGATGTTTAGCATATCAAATGTTGCCAAATACAAAAACGCGCCTTGTGTCAAAGTTTGGTCGCGATCCGACAAGTGGTTCCGGAGTTATTGCGTAAAAATTGGTGTACATGAATCATTTGGAAGAATAAGAAGAATTAACTTTTACAATAGGGGTTCCCCGCCAGGGCTTGAACCCCTAATAATACTTGGCGGTGATGTTAAAATGTCTAAACATACAGTAAATAACAGTAAATACAGTGGTCTAGTGGTTTAGGTGCTGCAGTGTTGCCCTACTGGCCTGGGTTCGAACCCTGGCTGGGGCATGACACAAAATAGTAATTTATTTTGGCTTTACTTGTTTAGTCAGTGAGGCCTTCAATGTGCCCTAGATTACAAGACTTAGTATCCTTCTCTAGTACTTAGTTGCTAGTGTTTGTGTGTGAGTGTATGGTATCTAGCTATGTGATCACAAGTCGGAGCGGGTGGTAGCGGATGGGGTATAATTCCAAATGAAGCCACTACTTTTAAGCTCCTCGGTGGTCTAGTGGTATAAGTGCTGGAGTGCTAGACTACTGGCCTGGGTACGAACCCTGGCTGGGGTATGACACAAAATAATAATATTTACATCAATTACGATAAGTAGTGGGTGCCATGTGTTTCGCAGTTATCTCACCTCTGAATATGCACCGTCTCTGTTTCTGAGTGTGTATGCATTGCTCACTCTCACTCACACACACTTTCTTTCTCTCTCTTTCTCTCCAACTACTTTATTGGTGTGAATAAAACAAGTAGGGGAGATTGTAGACACCAATCGAGCAGTGCAATATCCAGGGGAGGCATCATAGGCAAGTGATAAGGAGTTGCTGGACCACCTGTTTCATTTGTCTGGCTTACCTTGCTGTTCCTGTTTGTGTCTCACCTACACAGAATAATCCAGCTATCTCTCACAAATACTTTCTCCTATTAATTTCACTACACTAAACAAGCACACAATACTTCTTTCCATTACCCCAAAAATATTTGTTTTGAAGATAACCACCAACCGCCCTTAACTCATAAACTGCAAAGCGATGGTAGTTCAAACCCTCCCGCCAAGCGAAGGTATTTGGTTCTATTCTGACGAAAATCGTCATAGTACCATATATATAATTGTTACTTATCCATATGCACCTATTTTGCTTTAATTATGAATTTATGAACATTTAAGAGCAATAAAAGAAGTGGGAATAGCATTTGGGGGGTGAAAAAGACGTATTATTGCCGTAAGGTCGTATCATGAAGCGAGAGCTGGAGCGGCATATACGCTCCCTTCCCGAGCTCTCAAGTGACACTGAGGCCTTACCCTAGAAGTCTCTCTGTTGCAAGGATCTCTAGCTGCCTCGCCCGTGTTAAAGAGATCGTGTGAGGGAAATTCGCTCCGAAAATTACCCGATAAAAGCGGGAATAAGAGGAAAAATAGCTGATGATTGAGGAGGGTGGAAAAGGGGAGGCAGGAGGGAAAGAGGGAGGGGGGGGGGAGCACATATGTAGGAGTGGTAGCAAGTAATGGAGGGGAATTATCTCACCTAATCACAAATTGCTTTGTTTTGAGAGCCACTGGGGTGTTTTCTATTTTTTTTTTTTATGCTCTGGCACTATTGAGGACGGTTGTAGTGCACCAGAAACACCTCTATTGAGGAAGGTCTCCGTTTATGGGTTAATTTGGCTCTGTCACTCTTTCAACTATGAGGGAGACACTTGTTACACACATTTGTGCCTGTTGTCTCTCTCATACACATAGAACAAAATATATATTTGACACTGATTTTATGAAATACAACTATTGCTAGCAAACCACAAACTAGCAGTATAATATGTTATCGTAACTGGTAAAATATATGGATTTCGAGACTGGGTTACCAGTCAGTTGAAGTTGAGTTGATGGGAGATTGATTATAGTAATCATGGTTCAGGAATTAAAATCAATTGCATTTATATAAAGTAGAAATATGTTTATCATGGTTCTAAAATACCAGGAGCCAGAAAGAAACATTACAGATGATAACACAATTACTGCATTAGCCAATTGGTAGTGCTACGTCATGTCAAATTATATATTAAACCATTAATTTACTTCAAGGCATATTTGTTGGTAAAAGGCTTCCCTCGTGAATACAGGTATAATTAAAGCAGCTGGTAACCATGTTAGAACTTCGGTGCAATATTCCTCTCTGTTCTTGATGATGTCAAGTCGATTTTCCTGTGGATCCTGCCAAACCACCAACTGTCTTCCCACTAACCTCCCTCCCCCAACTGTATAATTTGAGTAAGATTTTAGCCTTTAATGATCTATGGCAAAAGGTTGAGATTAACTCGGTAAGCGCGAGCTATATGTAGTAACACCATACTACTGGGCGGCCATATTAGGCTCCATTCCCGCCTATAATCGTCATTTTACGATAAATATCGTTATTACTTATTCATATGCGCCTATTTTACGTTTAACCCTCTCACGACCATATGACGCAGAGGTTGCCAGATTAGCAATAAGAAGTAGAGTTATCTCACTCTTATAATTACCTCTCCAAAATTAGTTTTCTGCCTACAGCTAACTCAAAGACAACTGCAGAGGTTAAAGTAACCAAATTAAAGGTTTCTAAATACCCCTGATGGTAACAAAGGCTTTAAAGTATCCCTAATAGGCTCAAAATTGCGTCAAGAACGTGAGAGGGTTAATATGAAGATATTAACATGTAACAGAAATAAAACAAGTGGGAATAGTGTTTAGAGGGTCAAAATCGTGAATTATTGCCGACCGTTCATTCATGAAATGTGAGCCAGACGCGACGTACACCCTCTCACTCTCAAGCCTGGAAGCACACTGAGTCTCTCTCTCTCATTCTCTCTCACAACACACACTCGGTAGGCATATGACCACACCTTAGAACCGGATTGGAGATGTTGGCACGGTAAATAAACCGATACACAAGGGAATAAGAGGAAAAATAGGTGATAATTGAAGGGGGGTAAGGAGGGGGTTTTGACACATGTGGAAGAGTGATAGAAGGTATGGAGGGGAATTATCTCACTTAAACACCTATTTTTTTTTTTTTTTTGTTAAGTGCTACTGGGGCCTTTTAAAATTTTTGTTTAGGCCTTACCTTTTAACCCGTTAACGGCGGCAAAGCTCATAAGAGGTTTTACTGGGCGACGGCGTCAAAGCTCTTAAGAGGGAGGCCTAAAAAAAACATTTAAACGGCCCCAGTAGCACTTATTTTTTATTTTTTTTTCCTATACCTCATATCACTCCTCCACATCCCCTCCTTCCCCCTTTTCCCCTCCCCCTTCAATTATCACCTATTTTCCCTGTTATTCCCTAATTCGTTGGTATATTTTTGTGCTAACATTAGCAAAATGTGTAGAGGATGTGCTTACGTGCCTAGCGAGTGGGTTATACAACCGAGTGTGTGAATGAGTAGGCTCAGTGTGGCTTGAGGCCTCGTGGAGGGAGGGGTTGCCTCAATTTTCTCCATAATTCATGAATGGGCTGGTCCATCTATATTCGCGATTTTGACCAGAACAATTATATTTTCACTTGTTTTATTGTTGTTACAGGTTACTATCTTCGTAGTGAAGGTAAAATAGGCTCATATGAATAAGTAATAACGATATTTATCGTAAAATGACGATTATAGGCCTGAATGGAGCCAATATGCTCTCCCATGGGCAGCTAGTTCAATATACTTCCCCCCTCGCCGTTGCCGGGTTAAGGGGACCGACCAGTTTTTAGGTTTAAAAAGCTCGAAATCCTGAGAATACCATTAAGTATTAAAATGTGTTTACTCAACATCCCTTCATAAGCCAGTGAAATGTTATTAGTGAAAGCCCATTGGAAATTGTGTTTATTTTAAGTTTTCCAAACTTTTTCTGTATTTCTAAAAACGTTATATAGCGAACTTTGAAATTGACAGGCTCAGTAACTACTGGTCGTACGAGGATCGTACATATATAAATGGAGAGAGCGTAAAATACTCTACAACCTCCCAAAAGTTGTATCTTCTACGCTGCCATGTTCCTGCGTAAAATATTGTAAACCAAAACTAAAAGTTAAAAATGATCACCCAAATACCTTTGACTGTCACATGTTTTTCTCAACACCTGTTTTGTCGCACTTTGGGATCTTATAATAAATGCATGATTGGGCCTCTAGGAATGTTTTACATACCATTGGAAAGTGCGTGAAATGCTCTATAAAGCTATTGTCTCCTTTGTTTGCATTTGAGACACAGCCCCTTGGCATAGGTAGCTAACCACTGAGTACAAAATAATTACCTAATTTCCGAGTCACCTAATTCCACAATTAGATAGAAAAATAAAAAAAATAAAACACTAGAGTTGTAAAACCACCTGTCCTGAGTTGACTGATCCTTCTGAAAATATTAGGCTGTGCTTGGGTTTCGAAGTATTCGACTTCAGAATTTTTGTTTAATTTTCGAGCTAATTTCCTCCCTAATTCAGGAACTAATTGACCTAGAATAAAAACAAGAAACAGAAAATCCTCGGTACATCATCCTCTATACGTGTGCGAAATCTCATTGAAATCGGACGAAGTTCAGTGTCACCCCCTATTAATATAAGGGTACCGACCGGTTAATTTAGGTTTAAAAAACTCGAAATCCTGAAAATACCAATAGGTGTTTACTCAACAAGAGTAAGAGACACTTAAATGTCAACATCCCTTCATAAGCCAGTGAAATGTTATTAGTGAAAAACCATTGGAAATTGTTTTTTTTTTATGTTTTCCAAACTTTTCCTGTAATTCTAAAAACGTTATATAGCATATTTGAAATTAACATGCTTCGTAACTACTGGTCGTACGAGGAGCATACCTATATAAATGGAAAGAGCGTAAGCTACTCTACAACCTCCCATACGCTTTAGCTTCTACTTTGCCGTGTTCCTGTGTAAAATATTGTACAACTAAAAAAAAAAAGTAAAATGTTTCACCTTAAACTTTCACATGTTTTTCTCAGAACCTATATTGTCGCACTTTCGGATGTGTAAAATATTTATTGGACCTATAGGAATGGTGTATATAACATTGGAATGGTAATTAAAAACACTACAAGTCCTATAAAACCAATTTACTCTAGCCAACTTTGTTTGGTTGCAGCATGTTGTCACAGTCGTAAAATTCTACAAAATAATTTCACCTTAATTCATAATCACCTAAATCCAAAAATACACAAAATATATAAAATGTTTTTTATAGCAACTACAGACACACTTATTGTGAGTTGTTTGATCACATACAGCACGTGCTATAGGGACTTCTACTAATGGGTTGTAGTAGTGCTATAGTTTGCAACTTTGTTTTACCTAAATTGTAAGAAAAAAGCAAAAAAAAAAAAAAAAAAAAAAATTGTTTTGACCTAGTTTTATGGTCACATACACCTGTGCCAAATTGCATTTACATTGGAAGTAAGGCCTGGAAGTTAGTAAATAACCGGTCGGTCCCCTTAAAAAAGCGGTCGGTCCCCTTACATGGATCGTCGCCTTTGCCCACCAAAACCTCTTAAGAGAGTTCTCGCCGTTCCCGGGTTAAGACAAATTCTCTACCAATACCTCTCCTACTCCAGGAACTACATTTCTTTCTTGTAAAGCCTACCAACATGTTTTCAGGTAAAGCCAATAACCTTATTTATTCAGCTTCAGTACTAATCTAGTTGTGTCTACTTGCACTAAATATGAACATTAATAATACATATTTGCTAACTTGGAAAGAATAAACATAATAATTACAAAACTACAGTAGAAATGTGTTGGTGTCACTGGAGAACCATTTGCAGTTCATCACAGAGAGAGAATGTGTGTTTGTGCGCAATGAATCCTGCCATAGACAGGAACTAAAACAGAGACTGCATATTCAGAGGTAGGATGACTGCAACAACCGCTACTTAGAATAATTCATGCAATTATGTTATTTATTGTATTTATCTCCTTCAGACATATTATGTTCCAATAAGTCTACGGAGGCGGGAGCCCGGTATCCTTGCCACCGCCTCGCACTACACTCACAACAACACTGCGGCCGTTAGAATTATCGGAGGTGGCTGAGGTTGCCACCAACGGTTTTATCGTAAGCTAACTTATCGGACTTACTGAGCTCCATATGACGCTAGAGCGTCATATAACTTATAAGCGAGCCATGAAGATAAGTCCATATGACAGCGTCATATAACTTATTAGCGAGCCATGAAGATAAGTCCATATGACGCACTAGCGTCATATGAGTTTTTGGCGCACTCCGCCATATGACGCGGTAGCGTCATATATGTCTGAAGGAGTTATGTAACTTTCAACATCACCGCCTAGCATTATTAATCTCAAATAAAATCAAAAGTATATTCAATATTCAGCAAATATATTGGCGCTGTTTTTACTTTGTCGTATATTGACATATTTAATGGAATGCAGTTATTGTGCAAAAGGATATTTAGTTTCACAAATTGTACCTGTTCAGTACCATTGTCATTAATTGTCACCATGTCTATTGAGGTATTATATGATCTTAAGTGTAGACTGTAGGCTAATACATGTAGTTTTCAGTCTGCATGAACTTTTTCCCAAACATTTTCGTCAAAGCGATAATTATATTCAACACTTGTTATATGAATTCGCCATCCATAAGGTGATGCACGTAGGTAATTCAGAAATTAAATGAAAACATTCAAATATAGCCAACATTTGGTGAATATCAATTTATATTCGAACTGGAAGAGACGTGTGGGATTGTCACCATCTCTCTCTCTCTACACGCTTCTTTATGTCGGTCAATGTGCCTCACATTGTCTCTCACTCTGTCATATAGTAATGTGTTATTAATAATATTGTAATATTGTAGGCAGTTAGTATCACAACAAATATCCACGTCAATGTTTTACTCCTCCTACAACCCTTCCCCCCTCTCCTTCTCCCCCCACTCCAAATGTTCAAGGATACCACCCGCAATTATTGAGTCAATATATTTAAGCAAATATACGAACATTTGGAGGTATTTCATCATCTTAAATAGCGATGTATGCATTTGTATTATATATATGTTTCCTCTATCTTATAAATATATGTTCTGACACTGATATAACCAAAATCAGATCTATTGATCACAATATTATTCTTGTAAGACACGCCTCCTCAGTACGCCAAGTATTGCTAGATATAACAGTGATCCTTTCTCTTGTCTTGAAAACCATATTTTGAAAATGATGGTGGATAGAAAGCATTACACCAGCCCGTTTAAAAATGTAATTAGATAAGGTCTGAGGGGTACATAAATACTTTGGCCTCTGGTATATTGCCATGTTCGAAGTTCGAGTTTGATCTCATAGTTTTGTTTTGATAATTTTATGATAAAACAATTTCATTATTTGTTCCCCATAGGTCTAAACCATGTTGTTGTTTTTCATGCATGTTTGATATTCTTTTAAACTATACAGTAGTCTATGTAGATTAACGAATGCAGTTATGCAGCAGTATATTTACCTATCTCACATTAAAAATATTCCATAACATTTCCATGTCACCTTACATATACAGTACATTCTATTTTTTTCCATTTCTATATCGGAAATATTTCAAACATACCTCTACTTTTGTCATGCAATCCATTAGTCTTGCATTGATGCTCCTACTACCACTCCAAGCTCCATGTAACATTCACACATTCTAGCAGACCTCTGCATGCAAGTTCATAGCTACATCTCTCAACTATGCAGCTTCCTGTGTGACCGTGGCATCGGATAAATTACTTTTTCATCTGGGCAGGCTGCTATTAAGCCTTAAAACTCATAAGAATTAAAAACACAAAAAACAGACTGGTTATAAATCAGATTGGTCAGATCCATGGCTGTCTATCTTGGTTTCCTCTGAGTAGTTGCAGATGTTAACAAATACTTAATCCAACCGTAAACATTGAAATATTTGTTTTGTTCTTCATGAAGAATTTGACTCATTTTAGTATTGGCAAATCGAAAGTTCACCGATATGAAGTTGATTTGGGGTGGTGATATTGGTCATAGGCCAGTTACGAGTTCAAGGTGTGACGCACCCAGTGCGTGGCAACGCAACCTGATTGTACTCCTTGGTACTCCACTGTACCGCCCGTACCACTGTACCGTGCTGGCTACCGTCAGCAGCTATGTATATTGAGTGTGACAACTTATAACTATGTTCTTTGTATCTCTGCAAAGGTCTCGTCATGTGCTAACCAGTGGTGGGTTTTGTTTTAAGCCATGTCGAGACCTTCCATTTAATATGTAGTATCAATAGAGAAGTTGATAGATAAGACAATGGGAGTTCAGAGAGAGAGAGTGAGTTAGGCTTCAGAGCGAGAGGGTAGCAACGCGCCACGCTGCCGGGGGGGTGGTTGCCAGACGTATTGACTGGTTGGCAGCCTTGCGCTTGTAGCTGGGCGCGACAGGGTTGGTAGTCCATTGCCGCCTGCCTATGCTGCCTGGGCTGCCCATGTTGTCGTACAGCACATTGCCTGGAGGCTCGCTGTGTGTTCCATGATCAGGTTGCCTAGAACCTTTGAGATTCTAACATCCCTTGCCCTCTCTCCCAACTTCTCACGGTTGCACTCTTTCTCTCTGACGACATTACTCTCATTTCATTCTTCTCTCTATTTAAATGCATAACCTTCCCTTGAGGTCCTAAAGGAGTTTCAGCACTCACCTCTCGTATTACTCTTAGGACAAGCATATATTTACATGTATTAGATTTAAGGGGTTAATGTGAACAGCGATCTTCTTGATGAGGATAGTTGGTGAACGTTCTACATGTTCACGAGTTATATGCCCCGCTCATCATCCAATTTGTGACTAGACTGGTGCCATGTGTAAGAGCCCGACCATGCCCAGGAGTTGTCTGTAGAGAGGCGAGGACTTAGCCTTGATTTGCATACCGAGCCAGGAGCGAGTGTAGTACCAGAGACTACAGCTCGCTCGTAGTGCCGGTATAGTAGAGTAACGTAATTTATCTGTCCTTGTGTTCTCTACAGTCTTTTCCTGGGTTCTCGCTTTCGGTGCTGGGACTCGTTGTTCCTGTGACTTGGCCTGCTAGCTAGAACACATGGGATGATGAGTGGGATATATCTTTATTTTACTATGCATTGCAGCTCTCTTTAAGTATATGTATGTAACACTTTACAATACACATTACTCACACACAAGACAACACTATTAATACTTTCATGTATCAATTAACTGCACTGTCGTTTTGCTGCTGTGTCCGGAGTTCTATTGCGTAGGGCGCATACGGACTCAGAGGGGAGACAGAGTGAGAGAAGCGAAGTAGCCTATGCGGTAGTAGGCTACCGGCGCAGTACTGTTGCCTGCAACCTTTTAGTTATTCCAAGTATATATTCATTATTATAATAAGTGACTACTATTTATGTTCCTTCCATGTGTATTATTAGGTATCTACTGGATCATGAACATCTTGTATGCTACATGCTAGTGCATGTTAGTAGGGGACAGTTATTCTAGTGCACGCGCTTTCAAGTAGGCGTGTACATTTGTCATTTAGCATTTCACTGTCATACCTTTAGCCTGCTTCTATTCTACATTATTAGAGGCTTAATATTAACGTAGTTTCTTGAGTATTGCATTTCTTTAGTAATAACGTAACCTATAAATGTCTGAGGGAGTTTAGCCTCATAGCCTACCCCTGTTGTACACTTTCGCCGAGTTAAGGTACCTCGTTACCATAGACGATAACTCTGTAGGGCGTTGGTGCTTTTGTTGTCTGGAGCATATAGTATTTGGGACTGGAATCGAGCGTGTCGTTGTCACATAAGCCATTTCTGTCCTACGATCAAGAATCCCGAATATGTATTGCCGATCCAGCCGTAACAAAATGGCGACCTTGCCAGGATTCAGTAGTATCCTACCACATGTTTTTTTGGAGAACTATTCTATGCTACCTAGTAGAGCTGGCTAGAATTTTCTTGCATATTGGAGGAATTTTTATTGTGTCATTATTGTATTGGTGGACTTGCAGATTGTTTCGTTAGGGGTGTCTAGAGTAGAGTCATTCAAGCATCTTTAACATTTTGTGAGTCGAGACTGCAATTAGTAATAAGCACTTCTTTTTTTTATGAACAGCAATTGTATAACCAGCACTATGTCTAATGACTCATCATTTACGGGGGAGGATAACACGGTACAGCCTAGTGACCAGCAAGACAACAGATATTTAGGGAGGGGAGTGTTATAAGTGGAGAGAGGCATGCCCGGGCATTTTTGCAGACACCTTTGACCGAACAGCGCCTGCAGGCTATTGATTGTTACGGTCTTCGCTGTTTAGCCACGGTTTTGGGGCGGGACTGTCCTGACAGTTGGCCCAAGAAGAATTTGGTGGCATGTTTGTTGGGTGATGGCGATGGGGCGGTGGGTGGAGTGGGGTCTTGGGGGGTTCCCTCCAAGCCTCCATTCCACTCTACCCCTGAGCTGGGCCCTCAGCCAGCGAGTCTTAGCACGATGCAGCAGGAGGGTTCTCAATGGCAAGCTGGCTTACCCGTAAACACGTCTCGGTGTGGATCCCCCATTTTGTGCTCTCCCCCCCCAGGCCTGTCTCCTGAGATGTTATTTCAGCTAGAACTAGCTAAGCTTAAGTTGCAAGAGAGTCAACAGGCTAGTATAGAACGGATTAAGCTGCAGGAGACTCAGATACAACAGGCTAGTATAGAACGGATTAAGCTGCAGGAGACTCAGATACAACAGGCTAGTATAGAACGCATAGAGGTTGCTAGAATCCAAGCCAATCAGGATGCAACCAGGTACCAGGCTGAAATGGATGTCGAGAAGTCTAGAGTAGAGACCACGGGGCGTCATCTCGGTGGTGGGCACTGGGTTACAGACTCACTTTCGCATTTAATTAAGTTAGTACCCGCATTTGATGAGACAGCAGTGACTGAGTTTTTTGCTCGTTTCGAAAAGAAGTGTCGTGAGTATGACTGGCCGGAGGTTAAATGGGCAGCATTAGTTTCATCACGTCTAGGGGGTAAGGGGTTGAAAGCCTACGATGCACTGTCACTGGACGAGAGTGTCGTGTATGGACTGGTGAAGGAGGCTGTGCTCCGGGCCTACGAACTGCAACCCGAAACTTATAGATTGAAGTTCCGTGGCGTGAATAAGAAGAGCGACGTCAGTTTTATGGAGCACGCACGGGACTTAACAGATGCATGTAATAACTGGTTTCGGTCCGAGCACGCAGAGTCGGCTGAGGAAATTAAGCAACTTTTCTATCTGGAACAGTTTTACAAATGTACTGGAACCGATCTCACGCTGAACATTAAGGAAAAATGTCCCAAGACAGTAGAGGAGGCTGCCAAGATGGCAGACCTCAGATTATCATTGATTCGTGGTTGCGGTGCCGCTCAGAGGGCTGAGTCAGGGCAGAAGGGGCGCTATACCCCACCCACCAGAGTTTTCGATAATAACAAATCCTATGACACACATAACCACACTAAAAGCATTGCACCTAATAACACCTACAAACACAAGCCTCTCCCGTTTACTAAAGGTCAGGCCCCTTCTTCGCCCGCACAAGGGAAGAAGCCCATTGGGGATGTGAAATGTTACAAATGTCAGAAGCTAGGCCATTATTCACGTGAGTGCCCTAGTAACACTCCCGCTAAGCCGGTGTCATTGGTTCACAGTATCGGTGTGTCTCTGAAGGCTGCAGCAACTGCCCGGGGTAGGTTGTCAGCAGCTGAGGCACACGCGGTAAAGAAGCGTACGGAAGGCTCGACACCTGTCCGGGACACTTCCTGTAACCATCGGGGACACAGGTTTGTGAGCTGGGGGAGTGAACTACGGAGGGTTGACTTGCTGAGGGATACGGGGGCTTCGCAAACTTTGTTGAGGAACTTCACAGGGAAACCGATAAATGCGGCCAGAGTTGTTGTGGTGCAGGGTATAAATGCTACGAGGTCATACCCACTTGTGAGGTTGGAGTTGAGAGTGGGAGAGGTGTGCAGGGAGCTGGATGTAGGGATCGTTGAGTGTTTGCCAGTTGAGGGCGTCGACCTTCTTCTCGGCAACGACTTTGCGGTGCCCACTTCCGGGACTCCACCCTTAGTCGTTGCCGAGAGGGCGGCCGACGTGGATGGTGAGAATCGGGAATGGGTTGGGAGGTGCCAACAGGATGAGATGGCCTGTGTGGTAACCCGATCTCGCTCTGCGGCTCCTGCACAGCCTAGCACTCAACCTCGGGGACAGTGGAGGAAGGATCAGGAGAAGGTTGCTAAGGGCAGGAAAAGGGACATTGATTCTGCTGCACTTCTCGGTGATTCGGTACTTGGACCTATAATAAACACGGGAGTTGATTCTGGCCCAGATATGGTGTGTAACAAGGCAGAGTTGGGTAAGACTTCGCGTGAGGCAAGAGCTGTAGCGAGAGCCACTAAGGCAGTAGAGCCTACTAGCCGGGGTAATGTCTTATTACAAAACCATCTTGATGCATTGACGCCCAGGGACATTAGTGAGCAGCAGCTGCAAGACGCTAGCCTAGCTCGTTATAGCAATGGTGCCATAGAGTTGGAGGAAGATGGGGATGCGAAGCCGGGAGATTTCTTTAGGCTCAACAGGATATTGTACCGCAGATTTCTAGACCCCAAATCGAAGTGGGAGGGCGGTGCGAGGGTAGTAGACCAGCTGGTTGTTCCAAATAAGTATAGAGAGTCCTTATTGTGTCTGGCGCATGATGTGCCGGTGGCGGGTCATTTGGGGGTAACAAAAACATTGGCGGCATTGGGCAGGTTTTTCTGGTGGCCTGGGGTCAAGGCTGATGTCTGTGCATGGGTGGCTGGGTGTGCGACCTGCCAGACAACGGGGAAGCCTAACCAGACCATCCCGAAGGCACCTTTGTTTCCCATACCTGTCACCGGGCCTCCGTTCAGCAAAGTTGTAGTAGATTTGGTTGGCCCTTTCCCGCCTACTAGTAGTGGCAATAAATTCCTGTTGACAATCATGGATGTGGCTACGAGATACCCGGACGCATACCCCATGAGAAACGGCTCGGCAAAGGCAGTTGTTAAAAACTTATTATTGTTCTGTTCCCGTTATGGATTTCCACGTGAGGTGCAGTCAGACCAGGGGAGCAATTTTACATCCAAATTGTTCAAGCAAACCCTTCAGTTGCACGGTATATGTTCTGTAGTGTCGTCAGCCTACCATCCCGAGAGTCAGGGAGTCTTGGAGCGGTGGCACTCGACCCTGAAGAGTATGCTACGCTGTTACTGTGCAGAACATGACACTGATTGGGATTTGGGTCTGCCGTATGTTCTGTTCGCTGCACGTGAAGTCCCAGGAGAGAGCCTGGGGTTCAGTCCAAATCAACTAGTCTTTGGCCATAATGTGAGAGGACCTTTAAGTATGGTGAAAGAGATCTGGGAGGGCGAAGAGAAGCCGGGGTCTGTACTTAAATATATCCTTGAGAGCCGGGAGAGACTTATAGGTTGCATGGCAGCGGCAGGTAATAACTTGGTTAATGCACAGGCGGTCATGAAGCACCAGTATGACGCCAAGGTGAAGCTTCGGGAGTTTTCGGTGGGTCAGGAGGTAATGTTGCTTTTACCTTTGCCTGGACACCCCCTTTCTGCCAAGTTTATTGGGCCGTATGTGGTGGCTAAGAAACTGTCCGACCTTGATTATATCGTTGCAACACCTGACCGTAGAAAAAACATCAGTTATGTCATGTTAACCTCATGAAAGAGTATGTGAGACGCCCCTCAGAGCCTCTCACTGTCCCTGTGCTGGCCTGCAGCGGCCAGGGTGGAGAAGGAGGTGGGGACAGTCATGCTGCTGAGGAGGATAGCTGGGACTGTGTCATTTCCGCGGAACAGTGGGCGGGGAATACTGAACAAGAGGCTAGGCAAGCTGTAAGTCACCTGCCTGAGCACCAGGGTGCTGCTGTCCTAGGCCTGTTTAGGTCATACCCCTCTGTTTTCGCCGAACACCCAGGTCTCACTACTCAGGTAACGCACGACGTGGACGTCGGTGATAATGTGCCCTTCAAGTCAGTGCCCTACCGTGTGCCCCCGGTAAAGTTGCCAGCTTTACGGGAGGAGTTAAAGTACATGATTGAGAGAGGGATGATCACTGAAGGTTATGTGAAGTGGACATCACCCGTCACGTTGCAGCCAAAACCTGACGGCAAGGTGCGGTTCTGCATAGATTTTCGTAGGCTAAATGGCTTGACCACTACCAACCCTTACCCTTTGCCTCGAGTTGACGACAGCGTGGACAAGATAGGGAATGCAAAGTACCTTACTAAAATTGATCTTGTAAAAGGCTACTGGCAAGTACCCCTGTCGGACCGAGCTAAGCAAGTTTGTGGTTTTGTGGTAGATGGCAAGACCTACCAATGTAACGTAATGCCTTATGGGCTTAAGAACGCACCTGCCACGTTTCAGAACCTGATGAACGATATTTGTGACGAAATCCCTAACTGCACGGTCTACCTTGATGACGTGATAGTGTATGATGACGATTTTGAAAATCACCTAAGGCACTTAGAGACCCTGTTTGGGAAGTTGCACGATGCTGGGCTGGTGGTGAACCTGAGGAAGTGCGAGTTTGTAAAGGCTACTGTGCAGTATCTTGGCTTCGTGGTCGGGTTAGGCCGGGTGTGCCCCCCCCTGAGCAAGATACAGGCTATCAATATGTTTCCCAGGCCCACCACTAAGCGCCAGGTCATGCGGTTCCTAGGTATGATAGGCTATTATAGGCGCTTCATCCGGGGATACTCTACTGTCTTAGCACCGTTAACTGATCTACTGTCGAAGTCAGTGAAGTTCTGTTGGGCTGCGGAGTGTCAGAGGGCTTTCGACCTAGTCAAGCACCTGCTGTGTACACATCCGATTTTGAGAGCCCCAGACTTCTCCAGGAGTTTTCAGCTGGCGACTGATGCCAGCGGTGTGGGTGCCGGGGCAGTGTTACTGCAGACTGATTCCGAGGGCTTGGAACACCCAGTGAGCTTCTTTTCTCGCAAGTTTAATTCGGCACAAAGGAATTACTTGACTATAGAGAAGGAGCTTCTTGCTATCGTTTTGTCGCTCAAACATTTCGAAGTTTATGTTCCAGCCTACGGCCCGGTAGTGACGATTTATACGGACCATCATCCCTTGAAATTCCTAAATCAGTTTCACAATCGGAATATGCGGTTGACCAGGTGGTCCCTAATGCTCCAAGAGTATAATCTCAACATTCAGCATATGGCCGGGAGTGAGAACGTGATAGCAGATTGTCTATCAAGGGTTGATGATCCAGGATAGTCGTGCACGGTGTGTGGGTTGAGCAGGAGTAAAATTAGGCTATCATAACGCCGTCCAAAAAGATTATAAAACAATAAAATAAACGAGAAATATTTTTTTTTAGTTTTGTAAGTCTTTATTGTTGTAGCATGATGCATGCGATATTGTGTTTTATGTATAATTCACACTTCAGTTGTTGTGCACCTTTTGCAATTAGTGGCAGCTAAGGGTAGCAGGTCGGTTGGTTGCCTGTCAGATTTTGATAATGCTTCTAAGGTCGATTATCTAAAATCTTGGGGGGGCTGTGACGCACCCAGTGCGTGGCAACGCAACCTGATTGTACTCCTTGGTACTCCACTGTACCGCCCGTACCACTGTACCGTGCTGGCTACCGTCAGCAGCTATGTATATTGAGTGTGACAACTTATAACTATGTTCTTTGTATCTCTGCAAAGGTCTCGTCATGTGCTAACCAGTGGTGGGTTTTGTTTTAAGCCATGTCGAGACCTTCCATTTAATATGTAGTATCAATAGAGAAGTTGATAGATAAGACAATGGGAGTTCAGAGAGAGAGAGTGAGTTAGGCTTCAGAGCGAGAGGGTAGCAACGCGCCACGCTGCCGGGGGGGTGGTTGCCAGACGTATTGACTGGTTGGCAGCCTTGCGCTTATAGCTGGGCGCGACAGGGTTGGTAGTCCATTGCCGCCTGCCTATGCTGCCTGGGCTGCCCATGTTGTCGTACAGCACATTGCCTGGAGGCTCGCTGTGTGTTCCATGATCAGGTTGCCTAGAACCTTTGAGATTCTAACATCCCTTGCCCTCTCTCCCAACTTCTCACGGTTGCACTCTTTCTCTCTGACGACATTACTCTCATTTCATTCTTCTCTCTATTTAAATGCATAACCTTCCCTTGAGGTCCTAAAGGAGTTTCAGCACTCACCTCTCGTATTACTCTTAGGACAAGCATATATTTACATGTATTAGATTTAAGGGGTTAATGTGAACAGCGATCTTCTTGATGAGGATAGTTGGTGAACGTTCTACATGTTCACGAGTTATATGCCCCGCTCATCATCCAATTTGTGACTAGACTGGTGCCATGTGTAAGAGCCCGACCATGCCCAGGAGTTGTCTGTAGAGGGGCGAGGACTTAGCCTTGATTTGCATACCGAGCCAGGAGCGAGTGTAGTACCAGAGACTACAGCTCGCTCGTAGTGCCGGTATAGTAGAGTAACGTAATTTATCTGTCCTTGTGTTCTCTACAGTCTTTTCCTGGGTTCTCGCTTTCGGTGCTGGGACTCGTTGTTCCTGTGACTTGGCCTGCTAGCTAGAACACATGGGGATGATGAGTGGGATATATCTTTATTTTACTATGCATTGCAGCTCTCTTTAAATATATGTATGTAACACTTTACAATACACATTACTCACACACAAGACAACACTATTAATACTTTCATGTATCAATTAACTGCACTGTCGTTTTGCTGCTGTGTCCGGAGTTCTATTGCGTAGGGCGCATACGGACTCAGAGGGGAGACAGAGTGAGAGAAGCGAAGTAGCCTATGCGGTAGTAGGCTACCGGCGCAGTACTGTTGCCTGCAACCTTTTAGTTATTCCAAGTATAGATTCATTATTATAATAAGTGACTACTATTTATGTTCCTTCCATGTGTATTATTAGGTATCTACTGGATCATGAACATCTTGTATGCTACATGCTAGTGCATGTTAGTAGGGGACAGTTATTCTAGTGCACGCGCTTTCAAGTAGGCGTGTACATTTGTCATTTAGCATTTCACTGTCATACCTTTAGCCTGCTTCTATTCTACATTATTAGAGGCTTAATATTAACGTAGTTTCTTGAGTATTGCATTTCTTTAGTAATAACGTAACCTATAAATGTCTGAGGGAGTTTAGCCTCATAGCCTACCCCTGTTGTACACTTTCGCCGAGTTAAGGTACCTCGTTACCATAGACGATAACTCTGTAGGGCGTTGGTGCTTTTGTTGTCTGGAGCATATAGTATTTGGGACTGGAATCGAGCGTGTCGTTGTCACATAAGCCATTTCTGTCCTACGATCAAGAATCCCGAATATGTATTGCCGATCCAGCCGTAACAAAGGGTAGACTAATTCAATACAACATTAAAAGTAGAAATTCAGATGTTCCTCGAAATTTCACGATAACTGGTTTGGGCGTCTGCGCCCCTCCTGTTGAAAGTATGATTCCTTAATTATGTACATCCTGTAGACTTTGGAGGTATCGCTTAACTGTATTTGTTTAGTACAGATCCTTCCACAATTCTCATTTAACTCTCACATCGCCCCACGATGTGAGAGTTAAATGAGAATTGCACTGTTTGCGAATTTAGGAAATTCTACTTGCTGAACACGGATTATCCAACTCTACAAAGACCTCATCTCATATTTGGATGGGAGTGATTTGATAGACGACAATAGATTGAGCAAATAATGTACTTTTTATATCCCGGATCAGTGGACAACATATTATCATAGTTTAGTGGAAACTAGCCAATACGTAGTCTGAAGTGCGTGGCTAGTCAAAAGTATAAGCTTCTATCTATCTATCTATCTATATGCTCTGGCCCAATCCCCATTTTGGGGGTAGCCGACTCAAGACAGAGCAAGAACAGGGAAAACACAAAAACAACATAAAACAAAAAATAACACAGATAAAAAGCACAAACTCACACACATCCAGGTCACCCAGGAGAAGACCCAGAGACCAGGGTTACCAAGGTCGCTCCAGCACTCCCCCAGCCCCTGACCACCCGGAGAGGTTCCGATCTCGGCAGGCAGACATGCAGCGGAGCCAAAGCCACAAGCCCTCCCACCACACTTCCAGGCACACCCTTCATATTAATCGTCCCCCCGGGCCAGGCGCCTGATGGACTATTATCTAGTCGAACTTGCGCCCGACCCCTTACTCCAAATGACCACGTGTTCACTCAACTATTCACAAGCATTCTCCATTCACTCCTGTCCACCACCAAGCTTAAATAAATATAATCCTTTCTCATTTTACTGAACCTGGTTATGTAACTTACTTAATCGTTAAATAATAGGTTGAAATGATAACGTTTTAAGTGGTAACACTTTTAGCACCTTCACGCGATGGAGTCATTCCTGTGCTTATCAAAACTCTCAAATGTTAGTCAAAGTACAATAACAATAAAACTCAACGTATATCACAAACTGTGTAAACAATAATACAAAAATCCACTATTAAATGCAAATGATTAGTTAGTTTTACTTATTGTTCATGTATGCATATGTTAATTAAGTTGTTTGGTTTTAAACTGAACGGCATTAGCTTACAAACACATCCACACTAAGTTTTATAATGGAAGAGAGTAAAGTTTCCAATACTAACTAAGATTTTCATGTTCTTATTACAACATCTGAGTGAAATATATGTTTGTTCAAATGGTGCTATTAAGCGTTGTATTACGATTACTCAATGATACGCCTACAACCGCTGGCCTTAGTAGCATCCCAAAAAAGGTGAAATGCCACCCCTTCATATACATTTTGTGGGCACTTGAGCTGGTTTAGGAGGCGGTTGTGGAGTGGTCGTGGATTATCCCAATGGTTACGATGGGTGGCTGGGAAACTGTTGTGGTGAGCTAAGGCATCATAGTATGTTTGTGGATGAGGGTCCAGGAACAGAGAGAATGAGAGGACAGGGTGGGTTACATGACAAATTAAAGTCCCTCTAGCGCCATAACCCTTGCAACTCCGGAAATGAGACTTGACAGGGGTATTCAGGATGTACCAGGGATCATTTCCAGGAACATTAATTAGATAGTTAGATACATAAGTAAATACATAAAAAAAATAAAAAAAAATAATATAATAATGGAGAGCTATCATTCAACAAGAAATATATATTAGTCTGACAAGTTAATCTTAATGAGTTCACTTTTGTCTTAACCCGTTCTGTACCAGCGACATCTTTTATATATTCTTCTAGCTATATTCAGACGATATTGCAGTTAAAGAAGGATTTGTGGTAGTAGAAAGGGTTAAGTGAGATAGTTCGAAGCCTGTTAATTGCTGGAGCCCCTTTTTAAGCTAAATAAAATCGTCTAATAGTAGCCAGAATATTTAAAAAGACGTCGCCGGTACTGAGAGGGTTAATAAAGTGCAATGTTATTCATGTACACAAATCTATATTAGATTAGTGAGGTTGTTCTCTTTCTCCAACAATTATATCTGAGGTCAAATAATTCTTGGGGATAATCTTACTACAGTCCCACTGTGAATAAATATTGCCTCGCTGTTATCTCTGGATTTGACTACATTAACGTTATGGCTATCAAACATGATTATACTTAACAGCTCTTAGCAAACTATTCAAGTCCTGATTCAATAATGCACTACTGTATCACAATCGGAAAAGTACTATTCAATAGATCACTCAATATAGATCATATCACAATTCCAAATAAATATATAACTACATCCTATCTAACAATAATTACATACATGATAACATGTCGAGAAATCATCTGTCGAATGAATATGGAAAGCGCTACTGCTGCATACAAATTTTGTTACCATAAACAGATGTTCGGATTCAGGTATATTGCTGCACTCCCCTTGCTACAGATGGAATTTCAATTATGTCAGACAATCGCCCAAACCGGCTTCCGTCACCACACACACACACACGCTGGTCCTGACTTAAGCTGTTCTCATCTGATAATGGCCCCGAGCTCCACTGTCAACCCCTTTCTATAACGTCCCACGGACGCGAAATTGCCAGCACATGGTCAATCGACATAATTCAGCCATAATCCCAAGTTATTGTGTTTATCTAACACTCACAAAAGTATTGGTTATTCAATCATAAAGGCACCAGCCACAGACTATTTGCATCCACTTGACAGCAAAAGTCACATTACATAAGATAACATTATTCCTAAGAAGTCTAATCATAAATGAAATGATTGACATAGGAAATATGAAGCAAAACTAACTTGTAACACTCATTATTTCTATATATAAATGCTAAATACAAAATTAAAGAATATCGCTATGTCAATCATTGTGGTCCTAAAATATACAACACATATTTCTACATCTTAACTTCTTAAGTATCCTATACGATATTCATACATTATGCGTGTGATCTACAATAAGCAGATATGTCTAAAGAAACAAGCACAAAAACTAGTCTCCCTGCGCGCTTTCTTCCGGCAGGAGGAAGAGGCCTAACGTAACCATCAACAACCAGAACAAACTATCACAGCCAACATAACCACCACGAAACTACCATAATTACCATCAAGCTACCACCACCACTACCCAGCCACCACAACCACCAAACTACCACAAACACCACAACCACGACCACCACCAAACAACCACAACCACCACCATCAAACTACCACCACAACCACACACTCTCCCCACCAACTAATAACCACCTTGTGCACATGCATAAGACTATTTGCCGATGCATTGGCAAATATTTGGTAACACGTTGCCAACACTTACGATGAATCATAAGCATCGTCAACAGTCGTGAGTTCTTTTCAACTTTCCAAAGTTTGACACGAGTCACGCGACACATTTGGCGACGCATGAGATCCATCGGCGAGTCTTGAGAATACACACAATTTATATATGACTTCATAAGATTATGGGCAGTCGTATGGAGTTGCCGATGTAAATCATACAAATGGGAAAGGGGCTTATGTGAACCTTTTGTCTTTACACAGCAGGTCAGTCAAAGGTGCCACCGCATCTGTGAAATTCATTATGAACATGCAATAATATCCAGCCATGCCCAATATTCTCCTCACCTCCTTCCTGTTTCTAAGAGGGGGCATATCACAGATGGCCTTCACCTTTGTTTCAGGCGAAGCCACCGTCCCTTAACCTACAACAAAGCCTAGATAGTCTATCTGTGCATGCACAAACTCACACTTACTCAACTTCACCACCAAATTTGCTTCTCTCATTGCATTCAATAGCCTCTCAAGCCTATTCAAATGGTCTCTCCAAGAGTCACTATAAGCTATCTAGTCATCTATATATGCCACACAGCCTTCTAAATTGTGGGTTATCTTGTTCATTAATCTCTGAAAAGTGGCACTAGCATTTTTCATTCTAATAGGCATGACTTTACATATATAAGTATCCGAGGGTGACAAAGCATGAAACTTTTAGAGCTTTATTAGTTAATGGTACTTGCCAAATGATTTTGAATAAAAAATGAACTTACTGATGTACTTGGCTTTTTCCACAGTGTCTATACATTCATCTACTCGAGGTAAGGAATGACTGTCTGTCTTAGAGACTTTGTATAGAACTCTACTCTATGCAAAATCTCACCGACCTACCTGATTTGTTTACAAGGGTGACAGGGGAGCACCACTCGCTGGCACCGGGCTCAATCATGCCGTTCTTCAGCATATATACAACTTACTCATGAATCACTCGCCTTCTGGGGATTGACTCTATAAGGCCTCTGCTCAACTGGTTGAACTCTTCACACATTCAAGTCATGTAGCAGTAGTGTAGTACAGCCCGGTGAACTCCTGAAGATATCTGCATACTTTTGTAGCAGTTCTGTTTAACTCTTCTCTCTCATCAGTTGACATGTGTTCTAGTTTCTCTGGGAGTTCCATCATGTGTGATTCATTGTCTTTTCAATTTAACTCTAACGTCTCAAGCTTCACCATCACTCCATGATATTCTGTTACTGCTGTAAGGCTCCTCTTATCCTTGTGTTTGGGGGTAATGATATTGTGCCTGGTCTTGTGCCAAAGGAAATTACCCTTGCGATGGAAGCTTTAGCGCGGGAGGTCGAACTCCGGACTGGGGGTAGATATCACATCATCGGGATTGAAAAGAGTCTTGCACCTCGGTATATCAATAGGGCAGAGTACAACTTTAGCTTTAGCTTTTAGCTTGGGGACCCGCAGAGGGCTGCACACAGGCAGAATTATATGCGGGGGTTGTGTGGGGAGTTAAGGGGCTAATGAGAAGGATGAGGATAAGGAGACAAATGTTTGGTATCCTAGCTTTAAAATTATCAAGAGTGGGACTGTTAACTATATGATACAATATACAACTATATACAATTCCTTAGTCCGCCCTCTTCTGGAATACTGCGTTCAATCCTGGTGCCCTTATTACCAAAAAGATATAAACAAGCTAGAACGAGTTCAATGTAGAGTTACCAAAATGATACCTAGCCTAAAGAACAAACCATACGAAGAGCGTCTTAGAGAATTAAATCTATTTCCTTTAACCCAGCGCAGATTAAGAGGCGACTTAATTCAAGTGTTCAAAATCATCAAAGGCATCGACAATATGAACTGTAGTAAGTACTTCACTATCGACCAATCTAATTACACGCGGGGAAACGGTTGCAAAATTATTGGTAAATCTTTTAACTCGCACGAATCTAAGAATTTCTTCTTCAATCGAGTTGTCAACTTGTGGAATGGGCTTCCCCGAAACGTTATAGACTGCATCACCGTTGATTCATTTAAACTCCGCCTAGACAAATATCTCGCATCAAACCCGCGACTGACTGCGTTTGTAAATGAATAACTATATTTTATCCCCCCCTCAGTTACTAACCCATCTGTCCTCTACTAACTTCCTAATCCTGCCACGGACATTAGTTCCAGGGCAGTAATTCCCTTTCCAATGTTCCCTTACCCACTCTAAACCACTGTTTGGACACTTGATCCTCAGTGTTTTGGAGGACAAGCAACCTAGAAGGGTCACTGGATCTGTTGTTGCTTGATTTCCTTTGTACTCCCTTTGTACTCCTTTGAGATGGAAGGTGATTCTACTCTTGGATGCTGCATGGGAAAAATGAGTACCCAAATATGCCGGTGCTTGCCTGGTATGTGTGGTATTTTTGGTTGTGGCTGCCTCCTGTGGATCGTATGTTTATAGGGTGTATATACAGTATATATGTCTTTGTCTATGTCTACTAGATTGTTTGTGATTTTGTATAACATTTGTTGTCTGTGTATTTGTCTTCTTGTTGCACGTGTGTCAAATTTAATGTCTTCTTTGAGCAAAGTGACCGATGTAGTGTTTCTGTAATCACGTCTGATCCATCTTGCCGCCTTATTTTGTATGTTGTTGTGAGTGTGTGGATCCCAGACGGTGTCGCAGTATTCAATGTGTGGTCGAACTAGTGTTTTAAAAGCTAATATGTTGATGTCTGTGTTGCACCTCCTTAGGTTCCTGCGCAGGAACCCCAGGGCTTTGTTGGCTTTTGCCCTGACGCTACTCACATGTGTGCTCCATCTCATGTCTGCTAAGAGATGGACTCCCAAATACTTTTGTGAATGGAATGTATCAATGTTTGTATTGTGGAGTTTATAGGCAAAGGGGACAGGTTTCTTGGAGCGGGTAAAACATATGTGGTGGCATTTGTCTGGTGCAAAGGTCATCTGCCACTTGGCTTCCCAGTCTTCAAGGGTTGTCAAGTTGTCTTGAAATCGATGTCAATTGTCCCTATCAACTATTGGTCGGTATACTAAGCTATCGTCTGCAAAAAGTCTAGTAGTAGAAGTTAAAGATGATGGAAGGTCATTTATGTATGAGAGAAAGAGAAAGGGTCCAAGGACGGTGGCTTGGAGTACCCCATAAGTTACAGGAACAGAAGATGAGTCGGAGCCATCGAGAACAACACGTTGTTCTCGATTGGCTTGGAATGTCTTAATCCAGTGAATAAGTGGTCCTCAGATTCCATAGTAATCCAGTTTAGCTAACAGTCTACGGTGGGGGACTTTGCCGAAGGCTTTGGCGAAGTCTATGACTATGGCGTCAACTTGTTTAGGAACTGGGATATGTCATGAGTCGATACAAGTAATTGCGTCTTGCACGAGCGTTTGGGCCGAAAGCCGTGCTGTGAGTCAGTCAGTATATTTTAGTTGTTTAGATGGTCCATTATATGTCTATGGAGGATGTGTTCTAAAATGTTGCAAGGAACTGTGGTTAAAGAAACAGGCCTATAGTTAACTGGGAGGGTTCTGTCTCCGGATTTAAAAATTGGGGTCACGTTTGCCAAAAGCCAGTCATGGGGAAGTTCTCCGGTACTAAGAGTCGTGAGAATATAACCTGCAGGATAGGAGCAAGATTGCCAACATTCGCCCTAACAAAGCATCTATTCTGTATTTTCATAACAAAGAAACATATCACAGAATAATAGCTAATCAGTAACCTTTACTTAATGTCTTTAAAATCTTATTCCATAAACTCATGCACTAAAGTTTTTTTTATAAAATTGCATTTGTTGTCGTTTTTCGACCTATTTCATACTATTTGTTTTCTTATATTCAGAACCAGCTCGATAATCGGCTAACGCACAGTTTAGCCAAGATCGTTCCAGTTCACTTGTAGTGAATTTCAATATTCTCCCTGACATCGAAGTTGACATATACTTTCCTTCATGCGATCCCATATGATCATTCAATGTTGATGTTATAAACACATTATCTCCAAGATTCGTTGATTTGGTCTGATATCTAAATACAAGATTTATGCTATATCAAACACCAAAAACAATCTACCTTCTGTTTCGACTGTGGAAGTAATGCCAAAGAACACTGATATACTGAAATAACAAAACTTGCTCTTCGAAAAATATTGGGAAAAGGCGCATGAGGTATTCAGCTTGAACTCCTTGGTTGAATTTCCAGTCTCTCATCAGCCAGGCATGTACTGTACAGTTCTGGCCATATATAATCACCCACCTTCCTCTCCTCCGAGCTCAATCTTTCTGTTTCTATCCTACTAGTCACTAAGGGATGGAGGGAGATACGGGTGTGGAGGTGGCGAACGATGGGTGGAGAGATAATTATACTTGATATTAATGACTCGTGTTTGGCTGGGCAAGAATTCAATTAAATCTCTATAACCCGAGTTGCATGGGGAAACTTGTAAAAATCACTGTATGGTATCCTGGAATATGGATCCTGCTACTTGTCTATCTATCTATCTATTGCCTGACGCCGTGATCCCCAAAGGGGTGGCCACGAACGAACCGCCCCTATGCACTTATGTACCCAGTCAGTCGACGCTCCTCCTCCCAACCAGCACCGCCTTCATTCATATACTTCCTCACTCCATCCTTCCACCTCTCCCTCGGCGCACCTCTCCCTCTCTGTCCTTCCACCTCACTCTCGTACACCCTCTTAGTCAATCTCTCGCTTTCCATACGTTCCATATGGCCGAACCATCTCAAGTTGTTCCTTTTCACACTTTCCAGCACATCTACCTCCACACCACACCTCCTTCCTACTTCTTCATTAGTCTGTCTATCCCTCCATGTAACTCCGCACGCACTTCTCAAGTAACTCATTTCCACCGCTCTCACTCTTGGTCTGAGTCTCTTCCCGAACGTCCATGCTTCGCTTCCGTAAGTTAGTGTCGGGATTACCACACTGTCATGCAAGGACTTCTTCACTTCCATACTGACCACTCTATTTTTTGTTACTGCTTTCAACGTTCCTACAACCCTCTTCCCCTGTTGCACACTCTCCCGCACTTCTTCATCCATAGTTCCATCTTTACTCAAATCACTGCCCAGATACTTAAAAGAGCTGACAATCTCCATAGCCTGACCATTCAACTTCACCTAACACTCTGTGACTACACCCCTTTCGAAGACCATAACCTTGCTCTTCCTCGTATTTTCCTTCAAATTCAGTTTTTCGCACACTGTTCCAAACTCATTTACCAGACCCTGCAACTGCCATTCATTATCGCTCATCAGAACTGTATCATCCGCTAACAGCAGTATAGGCAGCTTCCACTCATTTCCCTCCCTTTTCAGCAATACACCAACATCCACTGCTCTTCCTAGAATGTCTTTCATGACTCCATCCATATATACAGTAAACAACCACGAGGATATCACACACCCCTGTTTCAACCCAACACTCAGGTTAAAGAACTCGCTCTGCTCATTCTCCACACGTACTGCTTCCCTTGCACCCTCATACATGCTCTTCACTGCTTTCAGCAACTTGCCATCGACTCCATAATTATATTCTAAGTACTTTCCACATGCCTTCTCTATCCACTCTGTCATAGGCCTTCTCCAAGTCCATAAAGGCAACATACATCTTTTGGTTATTTTCCAGATATTTCTCCACAACACAATTCAGGATAAAAATTTGATCTACACATCCTCTTCCCTTCCTAAAACCTCCCTGCTCGTCGCCTATCCATTTCTCCGTTCTCACTCTCACTCTCTCAATCACTACCCTACTGTACACCTTCTCTACTACGCTTAAAAGATATTCCTCGGTGGTTACCACACACTCCTCTTTCCCCTTTACCCTTATATAGGGGGACTATTATGCCAGTTTTCCAGTCATTGGGTGCATTCCCCTTCTCCCATGCTAGTTTGCACATTTTCCATACCCATTCGATCACTATCTCACCACCATACCTCAACATTTCCCCACACACTCCATCTGTTCCTGGTGCTTTCCCCAACTTCACTCTTTTCATGGCTTCCCACTCTTCTGACCTCCTGATCCCCACCTCCTCCTCCACTACTTCTCCTCTTCTCCCTCCCATACCCCATCCAACTATGTTTGCTGGCTCTTCATTCCTTACATTTAGCAACTCGTTGAAGTACTCCCTCCATCTTTCGACTCTCTCTTGCTTCTCGGCTAGCATTCTCCCATTCTTATCTTTCACACTCTTACTGTATCCTTTGCTACCTTCCCTAACTTGCTTGACTTCTTTCCAGAACAGTTTCTTACACTCCCTCCATTTTACACTCAGATTCCTCCCAAATTCCTCATCTACTCTTCTCTTACCTTCCTTCACTACTCTTTTCACTACTTTCTTTCTCTCCATGTACCTCGCTCGTTTCTGCCTCTCCAAATCTTCATTCCCTCTACTACCCAACCACTCTCTTTCTTCTTATCTTCCACAGCTATTTTTACTCTTCTGTCCACCATGCTGTACCTTTCACTCTTCTCCTCTCCTCTCCTCTTCCCCCTTCTCCTCACTCTACACACCTCCTCACATGCTGCACAGACCTCTTCCTTAAACACCTTGCTTATCTCCTCCACTTCCTCCATATCTTCCAGGTCGAACCCACCTAATCGTCTTTCTACTGCTCTACTGTACTCTTCCCTGATTTCCTCCTCCTGTAGCCTCTCCACCCTCCTCACCATTCCCCCTTCCTCTCCCCTCCCTTCAGCTCTCCTTACCCACTTCTTTTGTATCCTAACCTTAGCTACTACTACATAATGATCAGACAGACCCCCTCCAATACCCCTATACACCTTAGCATCCATCACAGATTTCTTCATTCTTTAATCCACATATATAATTATAATCAATCAGTGACTTTCGTTCCACCACTGTCTTATCCTTCATCGTCCACACCACTTTCCATGTGTACCTGTGTATCATTCTGTGTCGGAAGAAGGTGTTGGCTATCCACAGCCTCCTCCCCACACATACGTCCACAAGTGCACTACCATTCCCATTCACCTCTGATGGTACCCCCCACCCTCCCACCACTCCATCAACTTTCCTATCACCCACCTTACCATTCATATCCCCAATCAGAAATATTCTTTCGTTCTTGTCAAACTTATCCAGGCACGCCTCCACAGTCACCCAGAACTCCTCTTTCTCTCTTACAAGTTTATCCTCTGTCGGAGCATACACACACACAATCACCCACGTTTGTATTCCTACTTTCATTCTCACCCACACAATCCTTGAACCCACAGACCCATATTCTCTCACACACTCCTTCCATTTGTTTCTTACAAACAAACACGCACCTTCTCTCGCTGCTCCCTCACTCACTCCAGCACACCCACACCCATTCCACACTCCCACTCTCTCACATCTGTATCCTTCCATTTGGTCTCTGTCATTCCATATACATCCAGCCTGGCATTCACTAACACTTCCAGTACCTCTCTCCAGTGCTAGCTTTATTATACAGACCCCCATCTCAATCAGTGCAAACTGACAGTGAAATTTATGAACAAATTGCAGAAATAACTAACATACAAGATACCGTAATTCTTGGCGATTTCAACTTACCCGTGACTAAATGGGGCGATATTCTTACTTCACACTCTGGACACGACCTCTATGCTAACTTGCAAGAGAGTTCACTTTTTCAATTTGTACAATCTCCGACCCGTGGTAATAATGTGCTTGACCTTGTACTCGCAACAAAAGAAGAATTAATAGAGAATTTGAATGTTGGTGATGAATTCAGTAACAGCGACCATCGTACGATAACTTTCACTTTAAAGTTTACTAGTAACAAATCAAATAGCAGCATTGAGAAAGTCCCTAATTTCAAGAAAGCAAATTTTCATAAACTTAAATCAAAACTTAAAGAAACTGACTGGAGCTTTCTGACTAACAATAACGACATAAATACATCTTGGGAGTGTTTCACAACCACTTACCTTAAGGCAGTGCAAGACTGCATACCATCGAAAATACGGCGTCCAGGCCAAAATGATAAGCCCAAATGGTGGAATAAAGATATTTCAGACTGTCTGCTTGCTAAAAAAATTGCTAATGATAGATTAAAATCCTCACAAAATGACGAAGAACGGGTGAAATTTGTAGAGCTACGACGCAAAGCCAAAAAGTTAATTAAGCAAAGTAAAAAGACCCTGGAGTTACATGTTGCGAATCAAAGTAAAACAAACCCGAAAGAATTCTATAGTTATATCAGAAAGAAAAAAGTAGTTACTTCAACTGTTGGACCGTTAGTCGATGAAAATGGAGAATACACCAAAGACGAAGTACAAATGAGTAATGCCCTCAATACCTTCTTTGCATCAGTTTTTACAACCGAAGACCTCAGTGATATCCCTACACCATCGCCGATTCAGATTGATAATTCAGATGTTCTAAGCAATATCACCGTTACAGAGAGAGAAGTATTGAATTGTTTAGATAAACTCAAGGTAAATAAAACGCCTGGACCTGATACAATCTCACCTAGAGTTCTAAAGGAAGCTAAGGATGAGCTCTCCAAACCACTGACATTGCTATTCAATGAATCCTTGCAGTCTGGGACTATGCCTGATCAGTGGAAGCTAGCCAACGTAACACCGATATTCAAAAAAGGCAGCAAATCCCTACCCAGTAACTATCGTCCAATTAGCTTAACCTCAATTGTATGTAAAATGCTAGAAACGGTCATAAGAGACAGACTCGTAAATCACTTAGAGGCAAATAACTTACTTAAAGATACTCAACACGGCTTTCGTAAAAAACGTTCCTGTTTAACAAACCTCTTAGACTTCTTCCACGATATCTTCAACCTCTACGATGAGAGTAAAGCTGTAGATATTATATACCTTGATTTTCAAAAGGCCTTTGACAAAGTTCCCCACAAACGATTACTGCTAAAACTAAAAGCGCATGGAATACAAGACGGTGTGTTGAAATGGATAGAAAATTGGCTCAGCGACAGAAAGCAAAGAGTAGTCATAAACGGTAAGGCATCTAAATGGACCAATGTAAGTAGTGGGGTACCCCAGGGATCGGTACTAGGACCAATTCTCTTTCTAATTTACATCAACGACATAGATGAGGGTCTCACCTGTACAGTCTCGAAATTTGCTGACGATACAAAAATTGCAAATAGCGTACTCTCAAAAGAACAAGTTGACGATATGCAACACAATCTAGATAAATTGTCATGTTGGGCCCAAATTTGGCAAATGAGTTTCAATGCGGATAAATGTAAAGTTCTACATATCGGATACCTAAATGAGAAAGCAAACTATTCGATGAATGGCACTCAGCTTAAGAATGTAAACAAAGAAACCGATCTGGGAGTAACAATATCGAGTAACCTAAAACCGAGTCAACAATGTTCAGAAGTTGTTAAGAAGGCAAACAAAATAATTGGCTTTATAGGCAGGTCATTTGAGCATAAATCCAAAGATGTTATCCTAACCCTTTACAATTCCTTAGTCCGCCCTCTTCTGGAATACTGCGTTCAATCCTGGTGCCCTTATTACCAAAAAGATATAAACAAGCTAGAACGAGTTCAACGTAGAGTTACCAAAATGATACCTAGCCTAAAGAACAAACCATACGAAGAGCGTCTTAGAGAATTAAATCTATTTCTTTTAACCCAGCGCAGATTAAGAGGCGACTTAATTCAAGTGTTCAAAATCATCAAAGGCATCGACAATATGAACTGTAGTAAGTACTTCACTATCGACCAATCTAATTACACGCGGGGAAACGGTTGCAAAATTATTGGTAAATCTTTTAACTCACACGAATCTAAGAATTTCTTCTTCAATCGAGTTGTCAACTTGTGGAATGGGCTTCCCCCGAGACGTTATAGACTGCAGCACCGTTGATTCATTTAAACTCCGCTTAGACAAATATCTCGCATCAAACCCGCGACTGACTGCGTTTGTAAATGAATAACTTTATTGTATACCCCCCTCAGTTACTAACCCATCTGTCCCCTACTAACTTCCTAATCCTGCCACGGACATTAGTTCTAGGGCAGTAGTTCCCTTTCCAATGTTCCCTTACCCACTCTAAACCACTGTTTGGACACTTGATCCTCAGTGTTTTGGAGGACAAGCAGCCTAGAAGGGTCACTAGACCTGTTGTTGCTTGATTTCCGTTGTACTCCGTTGTACTCCGTTGTACTCCGTTGTACTCTCTTTTGTGCCATCATTCATGCCACTCACATTCCATGTCCCTATTCTCAGAATGTCCGTAGGCTTGTCCATAGTCGGTCGGGGTTCGTCAACACAGGGTCCGTCCGCATCCGAGGCCGATTGATCGTTCATCGTTGCTATGTATTTTGTTTTACTTGTGCATAAATTAAATTACATTCTCCAAGTAGGATTTTCCTTCTCCTAAATAAAATAGGAAAAGGTTAAGTTTTCTTTATCAGGCTGTGGTGTAGTGGATTAAAGGGTCATTTGTCCGGAATGTCAGAGGTTCAAGTCCGGCTGGAAGTATGCAAACATTAAATATATATATACTGTATATGATATGAACAAAATAATTTAATGACATTTTATGAATATAATACTTCTTTTGTTATCGGCAAGTATGAAGTTATGAACAAGTAGATATTTTAATGTGAATTACGTAGGAAGTTATAACGACGAATGTGATATCTCTTAGTAAGATAATGATTTTGTTACAAGTTCAATTCAAAGTAAAACAAAATATATGATTATATTGCATCTATGTATCACTATATTAACATAATTGATGTGAAGAAAGAAGGTACCGATATCGGCATTATATTTCATAATATATATGCTGCTAATTTAAATGTTTTATGTGTAAGAATGTTTTGCCATAAAAGCCTGTTTCTCGCATCCTAATCCAAAGTAGTTCTTTGAAAATTATATTTCCTCCCGGGAACAGAAAACAAGGTTATGTACAAAATAAACATACACTTATGGTAAGAGGTAGCGATAATTCTAGTGTGGGACTCAATGGGATACTTGCTTTTGATGTAAAGTTTTTTTCTCGTGAACAAAATAATATAAAAACAACGAATGTGGTGAATAATAGCGTATCTGATCCTGAGAGAGAGAGAGAGAGAGAGAGAGAGAGAGAGAGAGAGAGAGAGAGAGAGAGAGAGAGAGAGAGAGAGAGAGAGAGATGGGGGGGGGGGGGAGCTGTGAAAGCATAATTGTAGGGGAGTGATTTTGAAATAATAAGTATGTTGTTCTTACGCATAAAGCCAGGGAGTAAGTACAATAAGACTGAGGGAATTGGTAGGCTAACTGACAATCAAGTAAAAATTAAGTTTATCTGAAATAAGAGGAACGCTTAAAATCAAATACAGAAGAAAAGGAAGAAAACATCATGCATTTCTTTTGTTAGCGATAATTATATAAATTATGATTAGCGATGATGATGTTGATTAGCTTCTGTAGTTGAAAGAAATTTTGAAAAATACTGTGATGGTGGTATTGCTGAATGTTAGATACCCAATCCGTGATTTAATGTATCACAATATTATTGATGTGAATTTGGAGTCCAGTTTATTATGCAGTAGTTCTTTCATAGTCTTAACCCGCTGGACCCCAGCGTCGAATACGTCTCGACGGCTATGTATGTAACGCTCAGCCCCAGTGTCAAACATGTCTCGACAGCAATTATCGCCATTATTTACCCCTGTTATATGGCATGTAGAGGATTCATATTGTTATGGGAACTACTTAAGGATACCACAGAGCGATAGCAATATTTGGCAACTCCCTAAGTCCAGCTGTGCGGCTGTGGGGTGTGGGGTGCTGTGGGGGAGGAAGGGGTGAGGGACGTCAACTCACGCCAGTTCACGTTGACCCCTCGCGAGTGTTACACCATGTCCAACCACCCAAGCTCTAGCCACCGCACCTCACACCGTACTGTGAGTGTTGAGGAGGCTCTTGCACTACTGCAAGTCAGTGATGATAACCTGGAAAGTGACAACGAGTCATCAGATCAGGATTCTGGTGATGAATACCGGCCATCTCCCAGAGATATTGAGGAGATAAATCAGGAGACCCCCGTTGTTCCCATGTCTCGTCGCGTTACAGCTGTGGCGTCATGTTGGCGTGGGGGAAGTGTGCCCCATTCCCAATTGCCCTCCAAGACCCTATTCATGAACAATTGAGTGAAGAGGAAGAGTTGGATAAACCAGATCCTATGGGATTTATCCACATCCCAGGGCAGCAGTGGCAGGGTGAAAAACGACCAGCCGATGATTAAGAAGATGCCCACCCACGATGCCTGCCTTCACTCCCACCTCCCACAGTCTCCCTACTAAAAGCTGCAACCCCTAACATCTTCTATGAGTTGCGAAGGGGTGCTGAAATACTTGCAGCACTGGCACTACATTCTTCTTTTGCATGTTCCCACACGCATAACTTGTACTGGTGTTTGAAGGGCCAGTTGCCACGCTCTCATTGTTTTCACTTCCAAGGCCACTTTTCACTCCTTTTTCAACTTTTCTGTTTCTTTTCTTCCTTCAGAATTTTCGTTTTTTTAGAATTGTATTCTCAGTGTCTCTTGTCTTTAACTGTTCCTTAATCCCTTCTACCTCCTTCACAAAAGAGACAGTGACTATCATGGTGGATGTTGGCGTATGCACCTTCTTCGAAGTTTATAAGCCTACACCATTTTAGCTTATTGCATTTTGCGCAGGTTGTTCTATGTTTTTGAGGGTTCCATGTCAGTTGAACCAGAGCCACTTCAACCAGTGCTAACTCAACCATTGGCCACTTCAACCAGTGACCATTTCAACCAGTGACCATTTTAACCAGTAACCTAACCTAACCTAACCTAACCTACCTAATCTAACCTAACCTAACCTACTGGTTAAAATGGTCACTGGTTGAAATGGTCACTGGTTGAAGTGGCCACTGGTTGAGTTAGCACTGGTTAAAGTGGCACTGGTTGAAGTGGCACTGGTTCAACTGACCTGTCACCATTTTTGAGTACCAGTCGATGACATGGCTTTCAATGTTTTAACAATTATACTACTTTGTAAGAGCTTCTAACTTCAAGGAAGATTTATGGCCAATACAATGATGGTGAATTTTACCCGTAACCTCCGCATCCGCTTCTTGGTCAATGGAATTAATTTTGTTCTAGATTCTAGAATCTGACTTTGTTATGCCTGTCACACTAAACCAAATGTCTCACCGAGATCAGACAGTCCCAGCGTGTTGCAGCTACCAACTGAGCAGCACTCGTGTCCTAAAGACACTGATTTCCTGAAAGGAGTGACAGCGATAGTCTGAATCCTTACCAAGTACCATTAGACACCTTTAACCCAGCAAGTGTGGGAAGCCTCTTAAGAGTTTCCCCGGGCGACTGTGGGAAGACTCTTAAGATCCTGGGCCTAAAAAAATCCATTTAAAACACCCCCAATTTTTTTGTTTTTTGTTTTTTTGTTTTTTTTTGCCCCTGGGCCATGCCAAATATCACTCCTCCACATCCCCTCCTTCCCCACTTCCCTCCCCTTCCTTCAGTTATCACCTATTTTCCCTGTTATTCCCTTATTCTGTGGTCTATTTTCGTGCTAACATTAGCGAGATGGTAGCAGGGTGTTGTCATCACTGTTACCAAGCGTGGGAAAGAGCGAGAGAGAGACTATTGCGTAACAGTGTCTCTCCAGACAAGGGGAGGGGAGGAGGGGAGGGAGGTTGCCTCAGCCATACATTATGTAACTCCCAGCCTGTATCGCCGATTTTGACCATCCAAATGCTGTTTCCACTTGTTTTATTGCTGTAACAGGTTAATACCTTTATAATCAACCTACAATAGGCGTGTATGGATAAGTATTAATGCTATTTATGGTAAAATAACGATGTTAGTGATGGGAACAGCTCAAATACATGCACACAGGCGTGTGGTGTCTCATACCCCCCATGCGCACGTCTTAGGATAATCGGCCAGACTCTAGAATCAAGTGATCAAGGGATATCCCACTAATTTCAGTAGACAACCCGGGTGCTTTAGTTGACCTGGCAACCAACATAGCTGAAAAGCTCTCTCACCTAAGAGCAGTTCAGCCAGATACACCAACGAACATTCACATTGACTGGTCAAGCATTGCATCTAAGGAGTGGGCTTATCGGCGCTCTGCAGCGACACTCCTTTAATTGGTCCCCATTGCCTGGAATTCCTCCAATTCCAATTTATCACAACCTGTAAGCATTTAATGGTGTTACTTATAGTGGTATCCAAAGCCTCTGCACGAGTTAGCAATAGTGACATTTCTGTTAAGTATGAGGATGCATGTGTGTGTGTGTGTGTGTGTGTGTAAAGAATAGGGAACAAGTCTTATAACTAGACCTATCGGAATAGTCCGAGTATATGCAACTCGGATTCATAGTGACGTTATAAGACAGGCTAATCCCATCTCTCCTATGAGGGAGAGAGAGAGAGAGAGAGGGAGCAACAATCCGAACAGTTACCTTTATTTGTAAAGTCGAAAGTATCACTAATATTGAATTTGTAATTTCCTTCCTTGTTATAAGTTCTTGAGCCACAGTTGTAATTAGTAATATGTCATATGTCTAAGCATTAACATTATAATCTTCTTTTCAATACGTTATGTCTAGCTATTATTTATTGTCAATTAAAATATCAAATGTAATATCTTGCTTAAATTTATGCTGAACATGTGATTCTTGAATAGTACCAAATGGTGGCTGATGGCTGATTATATGAGACAGAAAGGGATAATGATTGTTGATGATGCTATATTCAATGTGAGGAAACGCATTCTGATATTTATCCTTATAAGACAAAAGGGTGTATGTACTGTATGTGTATTAGACGAGAGTATGGTGGGAACATGAATAATATTTTGAACATAGACAAGTCCAAGAATAATAAGAAGAAGGAAACACAACCACGATTTGCAGTTTTTGTATTTTTATGAATACAAATAATTCCCACGTAAAATAACAGAGAACCACTATTATAAATACAACGGTCCCTCCTACTGTAAATAAATATATTCCTTGGTCTCCCCCCTTACGATCTGCCGTATGTGTTTTTGTTTAGGTCGAGACGACGGAGTGTGTGACAGGAATTAGGACGAGTGGGGAACATGTACAGTCGCTTTCAGAACGGAAATGGTATTTTGCATAAATTATTATGTATGACTGATTCAAATAGGTTACAAACTACACACCTAAGAACGGCCAATTCAATAGAACATTAGCATTTCATAAGCATTTCTCGTCATCCACACAAACTTACCACCTAATTTAAATGTCCATGGTGAGGTATCATAATCTGTAGACGTCGTTTTGTGGAAAGGCTATTTCTGAAATAGTCAAATAAAGGTTAATATGTACTACAAACAAATATTCACAAGTATAGAATTATTCTGAAACTAGTAGCCTATGTCCATAATTTGAATCGTGTTATCTTTTGTAATGGAGAATATACACTGAAAGTTCTTAACACATAGGCCTAGTGTTTAACCCTTTAAATTCGAACATCTACCAAAGTTGGTGTATTTTTTGTTTTATTTGATAAAGAAGGACAATGAAGTTCAACCTTGGAAGGATTTGACTAACGAGTGTAACTGCACACCAACATACAATAGTTTTACCAAAAACGTTGAAGGCAACTTGTGAAAGAATAACTTAGCATTGCTAGAATTTAAAGTATATAGTGCACCTCATGGCCTAGTAAAAATAAATAGTCTGCAAGAATTACGAATTATTTTCTATACATTTTGTATTCCGATTGATGCCGATTAAAGAAGCTAGAGCTAGAGCTGCTAGACTATACTGATAACACGTCCACCGTTTTGAAAGACGTAGCTGAAGAGAGTAGGCTAAATTACGTTGTGCAATAACAAAACAAAACACATATACACACTGCACTCATCCACAATTTCGTAATCCATGATATTTTTAGAAGTAAGTATAATTACTTCATTGCACAGTTGCACAGGTAAGCGAAATACCCTAAGAGATAGAGGGTTTTAATCAGAATTTTAGGTAAATATATTATGAAAACCAATTTTTATGTAAAAAAGGATGCTGATTCCCCCCAAAAAAAGTCTTATTAACCCTGCGTTAGACAAAATTGCCATTTGGCCTGTTTTTACTCAAATTTGACGCGATTTGGCCCAAATATGATTTTCTTTCCTAATGTTTTTATTTTTTACCCAAATATAATGTGTAAGATATCAAATGAAGGCGTTTTGTATGTAGAATACATGTATGTATGTATGTATGTATGTATATACTCAGGCACATACCCCATTGCTGGGGGTGGCTTACACGAGACAGAGCCCGAACAGAAACAACATTTAAAATTCCTATTCTCAGGGTCCAGGACCACTTTCGCGTTCCCTTGCCCCTTTCTCTGTCTCGTTGAGTAGGAGAATTATACAAGGGGAGGATGATTCCTAGCCCCCTGCCCCAGTAGAATACATAAAGGAAGTAAAACATGGAAATATCCGATATTGTTTTGGAGATATCATTAATTTAGTGCTAAAAATCTAGATTTGTTCATGTTCTTTCAGAAAATTAATTATGCTTACTACTAGTAGGAAAATGTTTACAAGCTCTATAATTTAAGGCTTCCTTTGGAAATATAATATAACAAAATTAATAACAATTTGTATTTTTCCTACCGGTCATAACCATAATTAATTTTCTGGAAAACATGACAAAACCAGGATTTTGAAAACTAAAATATAGATATCCAAAAAACGACATAGGTTATCTCCATTTTTACTTCATTTATGTATTCTACATACAAAACGCCTTCATTTGATATATTACACAATATATTTGGGTGAAAAATACATTTTTCGGAAAGAAAATCAAATTTGGGATAAATCGGGTCAAACTTGAGTAAAAAACGGCCAAAATGGCAATGTTGTCTTACGCATTGTTAATAAGATTGCTTGTTTTGGAATCAGCGCCCTTTTTTACATATAAAATGGTTTTCAAAATATATTTACCTAAAATTCTAATTAAAGCCCTCTATCTCTCGGAGTAAAACCATAAAATAAGAGATTTGTGGACACGAATTGTCATGATGAGATAAAATTCATAATTATTTGCTCTGTAGGAACTTTACAACTGCGACTTATTTAGTTATGCATATACTGTATATGAAATAAAAATACTCAAATCCAATATTTTTTTTTTTCTTTTTTTCTATATTCCAACTACTCTCTCTCGGGCATAGGCTGAGAGCCTGTATATTCAACCGTACATTGAACTGTGACGCCCGTGAGGTCTCGTTCTAGTCTAGGGAGTGAGACATGTGAAGCACTTTGGGATACAACCAGCCCCAGATATCTTGCACGGTTGCCCACCCATGGCTCGAAGCAGCTACATCTCTGAAGCTGCTTCACTCCAGTGCTTCACTGTCTCACCACCTAGACTCGGACCCTCATTCTCTGAACGCCACCTATTGAGCAATTAACTCACTAGGCATTGCCCCCCAGTAGCAATGGGACCATATCTGCACATGTATTTTTAACCATAAATGTTGCAGCCTACGCTGTTTCTTTCTTATTAAAGTATGCAATGTATTTCGGTTATAACCTTAACACTCTCAGGACCATGGCTATTGTGGGGGTTTTTCTGCATAATGTAAAATAATGTATTTGATTTATGAAAGACGTTTCATAAAATTATTCAAGAACTTCCTAGATACCTATAGTTCTCGTTCAGTATAATCACATCATATTTCTTTGTATTATGGCTAAGACTTGGTAATATGATTTAACCCAGGACTATCCCCTCGAAGTGAAGAGATTACATTGATGTTCATATCAAACATATCCATGACATATATATGAATATGAAATAAACCCAATTGAATTTAAACACAGGGTTATTTTTTCCCCTATGTGTTTGAGAAGGCTTTAGAGTATAGTAGCGTTTAGGCATGGGAGAGGTACAAGGAGAAACGGAGAGAGGCAAAACGGAAGATTGGAGAAGCGAAGAAATTTGAAAATTAAAAGTGGGGTCAAAGGTTGGGTGGGAATTTTGAGGAACAAAAAAAGATGTTCTGGAAGGAGGTAAATAGAGTAAGGAAAGGAGGACTAGAGGGAAGAGTCGGTGAAAGATGCAAATGGAGAGCTACTAGTGCAAGGAGTGCGAGTGAGGATTAGATATGCTGAGTATTTTAAATCTTTGCTAAATGTAAGAGATGGAAGTGAGGCAGTGATTGAAGCAGTGGTTGATGGAGATAGGAAACCCAAGCCACCCAGGTGGCAAGGAATGAATGCAAGGATTGTGGAAAATGAGGTGAAGGAAGCAGTGAGACAATTGAGAACGGGAAAAACAGAAGTTATGGATGGTATTAAGAAGGGAGGAGATGTGATTAAAGATTGGTTGGTGATACTTTTCAATGTGTACTTTGTTGTGTCAATGGTACCACTAAACTGAAGGAGTGCGTGTATTGTGCCACTGTACAAAAGGAAAAGAGACCGGCAGGAGTGTTAAATTTATAGAGGTATTAGTTTATTATCAGTGGTTGGAAAGCTGTATGGCAGAGTGTTGATAGAGAGGATAATAAAGGGTACAGAAGGTGCAATAGGAGAAGAGCAGTGTGGTTTTAGGACGGGAAGAGGGTGTGTGGATCAGATTTTTGGAGTAAAACAGTTATGCTAGAAGTATAGAAAAGCATAAGGAGATATTTTGGGGTTTTATGGATTTAGAAAAAGCTTATGATCATGTGGATCGAGAAGCAATGTGGAAGATGCTAAGGATTTATGGAATTGGAGGAAATTTGTTAATAAGTTGAGTCAGTGGTTTGATCAATGTAGGTGTGCGACAGGGTTGTGTAATGTCACCTTGGCTTTATATTCCTTTAATGTATAATATGGATGGTGTGGTGAGGGAGGTGAAAATGAGAACTATGGGTAGAGGATTTGCTTTAGTAGAAAGGAAATGGTACAGATTGGGAGTTGAACCAGTTGCTGTTTGCTGATGACAGTGTTGATGGAGGATTCTGAGGAGAAACTGCAGCGAGTAGTCAAACAGTTTGGTGTGGTGTGTGAGTGGAGGAAGCTGAAGGTGAACGTCAATAAAAGTAAAGTGATGGTGTGTAATAGAGGTACTCGTAAGGTGAATCTAGATGTACGGCTGGATGGGAAATACTGGAACACCTGGAATATTTTAAATATCTAGGAGGAATGATAAGCAGGAACGAAGGTATGGAAATGGAGGTAAAACAGAGAGTATGTGAAGGAAGGAAAGTTTTCGGAGCAATGGGAAGTATGTGGAAGATGAGTAATTTTGGAATTAAAGCTAAAAGTGCAATGAATCAAGGGATAGTTGTACCAACAGTGATGTATGGGGCTGAAACATGGGTTATGAAGGCAAAGGAGAGAAGAAAGCTGGATGTGATGGAGATGAGCTGCTTGAGGAGTATGTGTGGAGTGACTCGTAGAGACATATTGAGGAATGAAGAGATACGTAGGAGAGTGGTGCAGCAGAAACATTTGTCGGCCAGAGTGGACAGAAGGGTGCTGTGCAGGAATGGACATATTGAGCAAATGGAAGATGAAAGGCTTACAAAGAGAATATGCGAGTCAGATACAAGGGGAGGTAGAAGGGTAGGAAGACCTCCATCAAGATGGAGAAATTGTGTAGTACAAGCGTTGGGAGATAGAGGAATGACTATAGATAAGACAAGCTAAGTTGGAATGAATGGAGAATGCTAGTGAATAGATTTATTATGTTTTTAACACCAACCAACTTCACATCTAAACTCAATTAATGCAATCAACAAATACATGTGGCACTCCGAGGACTCGACCCTAGGATACTCACATCGTAATTACGCGCACTATGCATTATGCTATCAAGACAAGTGAAACGCGGTCGTTTGGGAGAGGGGGCGGGCGCCAGTTGGATATGATAATAGTCTGTCAGGCGCCTGGCCCGGGGAGCCGGTATATATGAAGGTTACGTCTGGATGTGTGGTGGGCTGGCACTGTGGTGTGCTCCGCTGTATGTCTGCCTGCTGAGTCCAGAAGTTCTCTGCGAGGTCGGGGGCCGGGAGACTGCTGGAATGCCCTTAGTGATCCCTGGTCTCTGGGTCTTCTCCTGGGCGACCTAGATTTGTTCGGGCTCTGTCTCGAGTCAGCCATCCCCAGCTTTAAAAAAAAATGGGGTATGTGCCTCAGTATATAGATAGATAGATAGATAGATGTATGTGAATAAGACAAAAGGCAAAGCTGCATGTAACAAGTGTTTCCCCCAAAGGTTTAAAGAGTGACAGAGCCAAAATCAAGGTACATTATAGATAATGTAGATGTTTTGGAAAGATATCTGGTGGGCTTGTTAAGTGTAGTGAAATTAAAAGGAGGAGGAGGTGTTCGTGGGAATTAGCTGGACTACTCTCTGTGTAGGTGAGACACAAATAGAAATAGTGGGGGGAGCCAGGCAAATAAAATAGGAGTTCCAGCAACTTCTTACCATATGCCTATGTGGCATCCCCTGGGTATTGCCTTGCTCGATTGTATGTAAAACACAAATAGATACAAAAATGATAGACACAAATAAACTAAGTTTGCCTGATGAAGTCTTGCGATGTGCAAGGTCGATAGATAAAAGTACAAAGGAGTACAAAGGAAATCAAGCAACAATAGGTATAGCGACCCCTCAAGGCTGCTTGTCCTCCAAAACACTGTTGGTCAAGTGTCCAAACAGTAGTTTATAGTGAGTACGGGAAAAAATGAAAGGGAAGACTGCCCTGCGACAAATGTCCGTGGCAGGATTAAGAGATGTTAGTAGGGGACAGTTGTTAGAAATATAATAAAGGGGAAACAAAAAAAATATTCAGTTACAAATGCAGTCAGTCGTTGTGTCAGGTGTTTGTCTAGGCGAAGTTTAAAAGAATCAACGGTGTTGCAGTCTATGACATCTTGGGGAAGCCCATTCCACAAGTTGACAACTTGATTTAAGAAGAAATTCTTAGATTTGTGCGAGTTAAAAGATTTACCAACAATTTTGCAACCGTTCCCCCGCATGTAATTTGATTGGTCGATAGTGAAATATATACTACAGTTTATATTGTCGATGCCACTGATGATTTGGAACACTTGAATTAAGTCGCCTCTTAACTCCCAAAAGGCGGGCATGCTTGTTTACATGACCGTATTGCTGGGCGAGTATATTTACCGAGAACGAGCTTCATTCCATGCTCTTTTTTATGAATAAGTAGGAGCGTAATACAATTAGATATCCGTGAAAGGGCGATAATAGAGTTTTCCAATGACACCTGAATCATTCGTGTACGACCACTGGTTATCTTGCAACGATTGTGTAACCTGATGTGAAAATACCCTATAATAAGGTATTTTTCGTGGTTTTTTTCCTTGTTGCGCGAGGTACAGAGGTGGGGAAGAGACACAGTACGTGTCACTGATGGCCCCAAGGTGGTGGCGAGTGGTCTGAGGCCAGTTATCATCCCCCCCAACGCTCTCTCTCTCTCTCATAGCTCATAACGTCCTTAAAATGGCACCCGTCATATGATGGGCACCGCAGGGGTGGCCAATGTTCTCTCTCCCATCATATGATGTTCACCATCAGTTGAGGATTAATCTGTACTGTGTTAACACAATGACTGCGGCACTTGTCATATGACAATTGTTTGGTCACCACTGTACCATACAGGGGTTTTGGACTAAAAGTAACCTTCATTTCCTGCACATTTTCATGTATAAACAAGAGCTAGAACGTATTTCAATGATATGACAGGTGAGACCCTCATCTATGTCGTTAATGTAAACTAGGAAAAGAACTGGCCCCAGTAGCAATCCCTGGGGTACCCCGCTACTTACATTGATCCATTTGGATGCTTTACCGTTTATCACTACTCTTTGCTTTCTGTCACTCAGCCAATTTTCTATCTATTTCAACACACCGTCTTTTATTCCATGCGCTTTTAGTTTTATCAATAAACGTTTGTGGGGAGCTTTGTCAAAGGTCTTTTGAAAATCAAGGTATATAATATCTACAGTTTCACTCTCATCATATAGCTTGAAGAGGTTTGTTAAGCAGGAGCGTTTATTACGAAAACTGTATTGAGTATCTTTAAGTATGTTGTTTTCCACTTGGTGATTTAAGAGTTTGTGTCTTATGAGTGTTTCTAGCATTTTAAAAACAACTGTGGTTTAGCTAATTTGACGATAGTTACTAGGTAAGGATTTGCTGCCTCTTTTAAATATCGGTGTTACGTTGGCGAGCTTCCACTGATCAGGCATAGTCCCAAACTGTAAGGATTTATTGAAGAGCAATGTCAGTTGTTTGGAGAGCTCATACTTACCTTCCTTTAGAACTCTAGGTGAGATTGTATCAGGTCCAGGCGATTTATTTACCTTGAGTTTATCTAGACATTTCAACATTTCTCTCTCTGTAATTGTGATATTGCTTAGAACTGCAGAATTTTTTATCTGAACCGGCAAAGCTGTAGGGATATTACTAAGGTCTTCTGTTGTAAAAACTGATTCAAAGAAGGTGTTGAGAGAGTTATTAATTTTTGCTTCATCTTTAGTATATCTCCTTTCTCATTGACTAACGGTCCAATCTTTGAAGTCACTACTTTCTTCTTCCTAATGTAACTATAAAATTATTTATGGTTTGTCTTACTTTGATTTGCAACATGTAATTCTAGCATGTTTTTTACTTTGTTTGATTAACATCTTGGCTTTGCGTCGTAGACCTACAATTATCACTTTATTTTCATGGGTGTCAGATATTTTTAATTTATCTTGAGCATTCTTTTTAGCAAGCAGACAATCCGCAATATCTTTATTCCACCACTTAGGCCTATTATTATGTCCTGATCTTCCGTTTATTTAATGGTATACACTCATGTACTGCATTCGAATAAGTGGAGGTGGCAAATCTCCATGATTGGTTTAGATCATCATTGTTAATCATAGAACTCCAGTCGATTTCCTTGAGTATTGCTCTAAGTTTATGGAGTTTGCTCTCTTGAAATTTGGGACTTTTTTTTTGCAGGTATAGAGTTCGTTGCTATTGAATTTTAAATGGAAAGTGATTGTACGATGGTCACTATTACTGATTTAATCACCAACATGCACATTCTCTAATAATTCTTCTTTTGGTGTAAGTACAAGGTCAAGAACGTTATTTCCACAGGTCACGCAATTGAACAAATCGATAGAGCGAACTCATTTGCAAGTTCGCATGCAAGTCGTGTCCAGAGTGTGAAGTAAGAGTATCGCCCCACTTGGTCACAGGTAAATTAAAATTGTCAAACATTACAGTATCTTGTGAGTTACATCTGCAATTTGTTGGTAAATTCTCGGTCAGTTTGCACTGATTGAGCTGGAGGTCTGTATATTAAGGGGACCCTAGACCTCAGAGCCTTATTCCTCCCTCTATTAAAGATTTATTTCTGGCCTTTTGCTATGTATGTGTACATGGTAATAGTAAGACTCGCTGAAAATGTCATCACTCTATGTGCGTGCGTGTTTGCGTGCGCGCATTTTTCAGTTTACTATCGACAAAGCATATCAGACAATTTTGTTCTCGGCAGATTTAGTTTATTTTTTGCATGAGGCAACTATGGCTATAAATCTATGCTCTTATTTACCCCAATTTGATACATGATCATTTGAAGACTGCAGGTAAATATCAATTATACAATTTTGGCCCTATTTCCAATCATAAATATAGATTTGAGCTTCGAAAATGTTGCCAGGAACCCATTCTTAGAGCGTTCAAATTGTCATTTATGCTTGGTCTAATTCTGTGAAAAAAATGGAGGCAATCGGACAGTAATCAGATCAATAGATAGCCTCAGACGTTGAAAAAGCATAATTTTACATAAGCGCCTTTATAAGTTGACATGTCATAACTAGTTTTCCTGGTGTGAAAGGTTTGGGAAATAGAACAGTTACCCCTATTATTCTATTTTCTTAGGTAGCTAGGCCTTCTGCATTATAGAAAATGTAGTTATTTGAGTAACTAAAATATTTTAGAAATAGGTAGGGTGATTTTAGACTAGAGGGGGGGGGGGGGGAAGCCCCCGTAGGATGAGTAATGGGTGTCAGATGTGGAAATGTGATGCTTCCTATGATTGTGCAGTGTCATAGGAAGCTTTTAATAAAAACAAAACAAATTTAACATTCCTTGAACAAAGTAAAATGAGGTCTAGGGTCCCCATAACCCTTAACTGGCGGCACCCGGCTATTGTCGAGTTAAATAAATGTGGACTATGTGGCGGGTCCCGGCTATTGTTGAGTGCAATTTTAAGCACGTAATGTGCTCTGAGAGAGAGCGGAGCAGTGGGAGGATCGTAGGTTACCTCATGACCGCTCACCACGGTGGCCGTGGAGCTAATGAGCTGTACTCCTTTGTACTCCACCCTCTCTCACTCGTTTCACACGTAATAATGTAAGAAAATGACCGTATTTTACCGATTTTGCCCTTCGGTTGCACGATCGTTGCAAGACAACCAGTGATCGTAGAAGGATGGTTCTGGTGTCATTGGAAAGCTGAATTAACGCCCTTTCAGGGATGCATACTTGTATTACGCTCTGGCTCTTGTTTATGCATGAAAACGAGCACGGAAACAAGCTCGTTTACGGTAAAACCCCCCGCTGGGCGGCACATCAAATATACTCCTCCACCCGCTCTTAAGGTGTTAATGCAGGTATTAGTTTTGTACCTTTAATTTTATTTATTATCACTAAGTATGTGTCGACGTTCACAATTTGGGGTCTTGACATGTGGATTGGGTTAACCCGTACAGCCCCAGCGACGCATCTGACGCGTCGGCGATGTATGTAACGTACAGCCCCAGAGACGCGCCTGGCGCGTCACCCTAATTGCACCGACCGTAACCTCAGGTGTAGCCACTCAAGACGGCTCAGATTTGTATGGGAACTGTGTACCTATCCCACGCAACCGTGCCGATGGTTGAAAACTCTCAAAGTCCACGTGCGTGCGCGTGAGCGCGCAATAACCTGTTTTTTTGGGGTAATTGCCTTCAATTTTTTACTCTTGTAAAATACGTTTTCGGGGGCTCTGGAGGACCATTCTTTAAGCTTTTTGAGCGGTTTTTCGTGGTTTTTCCTACATTCCTAACGCATTCGCTATTGTTTCTGGAATAAACAAAAAAATTGAAAACCGGCCGGGTTCTGGTGAACAAACATTACAAAACTAGCCGGGGCTCCACGGGTTAAGACTATCTTTGTTACTAAATAAAATGCCATCTCTATTTCTGTTAATTCGGTTTTTCTCAAGCATTACATAACAGGGAAGTGAATTCTCTGCTGAAAAGTGTCTGTCTTCTGTATTGAGCTAAGATTCTGTTATGCCAATTACAACTAAATTTTCTGTGAACACTATATCCTCTAAATCTGAAAATATATTGCGTATGCTAAGAGCGTTTGCATAGAAAACCTTTAAAGTTGTGGTTTTAGAACTCGCGGAACGCTCTTTAATCAAATTTTTGGTTCTGGTCGGATCTACAATTACGTTCATGGCTGTCCTCGTTCCTCGCTGTCCTCGGTCTTTATCCCTGGCAGTGTGTGATTTGGGTCTTGTTGATAGAGCTTTATCCAAATTCGTGGTTCTTGATGGATTAACATTTAGGTCCTTCGCAGGTCGCCGTCCTCGTTGTCTTCAATCCTCCTTCCTGGTTGTCCTATGTTGAGTCGATTTCTTCTCTGAATCATTGAGAAGACGTCCAAAACGTGCTGCTCCCACCTAGTTCAGATGAACTCCATCATCCAAAAACAAATAGTCATCGTAGTAAAAATGGTCCCAGGTGTCGACGAAAGGGTTTGAATATCTGGTATTTGCTAAGGAGCACACACTTGACTGAAACGAAACAAAAAATAAGTATAATAGAAAGAAGCAGGGCGCCTTTAGTACAAATAGAACACATCAGAATCAATGCGGAAAAGAAAACTAGAGAGGTCTTACTAAAATTAAAGACTTTTTAAAGTAATGGGTTATAGATATTGACATAAATCCCTGACAGCAAGATTGGCCATACATGAAAAAGGAAGCAAGTCGTTTTTAACCCCTTATGTAAAGGTGCCCGTCATACATAATCGAAAACAATGTAAATGAGGGACAGAGAGGGAATAATTGCGATATGAAATGAGAGAGAGAGAGTGAGAGGGGGGAAGGGGGTACCTAGGGCGAGAGCGAGCAACAAAGGGATCACCTGGGTAGGAATAAAGATTGTGAGGGTGAACTGCGACGAGATAATAATTATGAATGCAGGCGAAGATAAAGTGATGAGGTACGAGATAATTATATTAGTGGAAGGGTAGCAGTGAGAGAGTGTGATAGTATAAAGGACATTGAGGCAGCTGAGTTGGAGTCATGCGAATACTATTAACGGCGGAAACTGGTTACTGTAAGCCCAATCTTTAAGGAGGGATGGTAGGTTTTGCTCCCCCCCCCCCCCCCTTCTCCCTAATGTTTAGCCCCATTAGTTTTCATATTAAAAGACGTTCGGCCCATTAGTTTGGCGATTTTAAGGTTTTTCGCCTTTTATTCAACAATATTAAGACCTTTTGAGTTACTTAGGTGTAAATTTTTTCCTCGCAAGCGATAGCGAGTATGTAATTTAGAAATCGACCTTCGGTTGAGACATTTTTCTACTGAGAAATGTACAAATCTATCTAGAAAGAGAATCTTGAGGATGCATTTTTTGGTTTGATGGAGGTTTAAGGAGGATACTAAACAAATAATATACAAATTAATATATCTACAATTAAGTAAACCATACCCTAAGAAAGGGGATCATGAGTGTAACAAATAGTTTTTGACACCACTGTTATCACGTAACAAATGACGTTTCGTGCCAATGTTAGGAAGGGGTTAACACCATGTAGGAAGACGTTAGTAAGTCTCCTTTATGGGTTTATTGAAAGGGTTAACCGTTTGAGAGGTGTCCTATATAGTTATAGGTTGATTGCAGTAAACTGGTCATTCTCTGCTCTGCGTCCGGCTCTACTCGTTGATTGATAGATAAATAGATGTAATAAATAATCGCCGAAAACCACCTTATACCATATAAATATAATATTGATACTTATAGGTAAAGGAAAATATATCTGTATATAGATTTATTCAAACAAAGTAGATTTATTATATTACAAAGATAATTCCCCTAAGTTGTGAGGAATCTCCTAGGGCCTGTTGTCTTGCCCATAGTTCAAGTCTAAGTGTCGTCAAAATCTTCTTCATACCTCCTACCTCTACTGCACACCTCCAACATGTGATAATAACTTCCGTTTCACGTGTACAGTCCCTGGTGCTCTTAAGTGCGAGGTAAGCTTAAAACGCGTGGGAAGGAAGACTGACATGACCAAAGGAACCACGAAGTTACAATGAATAACCTCCAAGATGTACAGTTGCCCACATGAATATACTGTACATTGTAAGTAACTTACCTTAAAATTATATAAGAGTTGTAAATAATTATTCCTATAAATAATTATTGAATCTAACATGTAATAATGAGTGTCCCAAGAATTATTGGCCAATTTGCTTGACTTCTATCATAGAAACACTTTTAGAAGGGATACTAGTAGATAAGGTAATTGTCTACCTGGAATTCCACATATTTATTTAGAGATTCCCAACATGGTTTCAGGCGACACCGATCATGTCTTACTAAATTGCTGAAATTTGTCTATGAAATGCTGAGCGAGTATGGCAAAAGCAGAGACCATATACATGACAAAGTTCCCCACAAACGTTTACTGCTAAAACTAAAAGCGCATGGAATACAAGACGGTGTGTTGAAATGGATAGAAAATTGGCTCAGCAACAAAAAGCAAAGAGTAGTCATAAACAGTAAAGCATCTAAATGAACCAATGTAAGAAGCGGGATACCCCAGGGATCAGTACTGGGACAAATTATCTTTCTAATTTACATCAACGACATAGACGAGGGCCTCACTTGTACAATCTCAAAGTTTGCTGACGATACAAAAATTGCAAATAGCATACTGTCAAAAGAACAGGTTGACAATATGCAACACATTCTAGATAAGTTTTCATGTTGGGCGCAAACTTGGCAAATGAGTTTCAATGCGGATAAATGTAAAGTACTACATATCGGATACCGAAATGAGAAAGCAAACTATTCGATGAATGGCACTCAGCTTAAGAGTGTAGACAGAGAAACCGATCTGGGAGTAACCATATCAAGTAACCTAAAACCGAGTCAACAATGTTCAGAAGTTGTTAAGAAGGCAAACAAAATATTGGCTTTATAGGCAGGTTATTTGAGCATAAACCAAAGAAGTTATCCTAACTCTTTACAATTCCTTAGTCCGCCCTCTGCTGGAATACTGCGTTCAATCCTGGTGCCCATATTACCGAAAAGATATAGACAAGCTAGAATGAGTTCAACATAGAGTTACCAAAATGATACCTAGCCTAAAGAACATACCATACGAGGAGCGTGATAAGGAATTAAATATATTTCCTTTAATCCAGCGCAGATTAAGAGGCGACTTAATTCAAGTGTTCAAAATCACTGACAAAATCATTGTCAATATGAACTGTAGTAAGTACCTCACTATCGACCAATCTAATTACATGCGGGGAAACGGTTGCAAAATTATTGGTAAAACTTTTAACTCGCACGAATCTAAGAATTTCTTCTTCAATCGAGTTGTCAACTTGGGGAATGGGGTTCCCCGAAACGTTATAGACTGCAGCACCGTTGATTCATTTAAACTTCGCTTTGACAAATATCTTGCCTCAAACCCATGACTGATTGCATTTGAAAATTAATAACTTTATGTTTTTCCCCCCTCAGATTCATCAAGGATTATTGCGTATATACTGTATATATTACTAAGACGTTACTCTCTTTTTCTCAGATATACGAAAGATCACTTATAACTGTGTTATGTTACTAATCCATCTGTACCCTACTAACTTCCTAATCCTGCCACGGACATTAGTTCCAGGGCAGTAGTTACCTTCCCAATTTCCTCTTACCCACTCTAAACCACTGTTCGGACACTTGATCCTTAGTATTTTAGAGGACAAGCAACCTAGAGGGGTCACTAGACCTGTTGTTGCTTAATTTCCTTTGTACTCCTTTGTACATCCATACTTGATTTCCAAATTGTTTTTGACAAGGTGCCTAATTGTAGGTTAATGTCAAAAGTGAGTGCACATGGTATCAGTACAAAGGTAACACATTGGATATAAATTTTGGTAACTGGTAGGCAGCAACGAGTGGTAATCAATGGTGCTTCTTCTGAGTGGACTCCATTTATCTCTGGAGTTCCACAGGGATTTGTCCTTGGTTCACTGCTGTTTATCGTATACTGTATGTCAATTACATCGATATTGGTCTGTTGAGTGTGATCTCCAAGTTTGCAGATGATATTAAGCTTGGAATGAATGTGAAGGACCCTAAAGGGGTTGAACAAAAGACTGGGTGAATGGTCTGAGACATGGCAAATGCCACTAAACTTGGAAAATTGTGAGTTACTTATAAAAGGACTTGGGTGTTCTGATTAGCAGTGACCTAAAGTTTTCCAAGCAGTGTAGCTCATAAATTATTGGGCAGCAAGTGGAATTTTAAGTATAAAACAAAGGAAATAGTGTTCACACTCTACAAAACTCTGATACGGCGCATCCTGGAATATGCTGTTCAATTTTAGTCTCCAGGGCTAAGGAAAGATGTTGAGCGACTGGAAAGAATAAACCTAGGGCTACAAAGTGTGACGCCTACCAGCGTTGGCAGAATCGCCTCCCGTTAGCCACTAGCGCTCACCAGGGCAGTGAAATGGGCTACAGTTATCAGAGAATGTTGTTCTTTCTTTTATAGTACTTGCATTGTTACTGACAGTCCAGTGGTGGTCTTTATTTTCGTCTGTGACAACGGGAAGTATTTTATATCATGAGTAGAACATAAGATGCATTGTAGTGAAGTTGAGATAGAGAGAGCGAGCGAGCAGCATGGGGGTAGTGAGTGTTGCTTCCCTCCTCCTTCCTCCCTCCCGAAGGAGTTTTTCCCGCGCGCGCGGGCTTTCTCTCGCCTCTGATTGGCGGGTGGTTCTTGGCGTGTCATAGAGGCCTGCTGCCTTGTGACGTATCGGCCTGTGATTGGCCGACCACCATGCCATTGTGGGATCCTGGGGGTCCTGAGGAGCTACCCTCTTCAGAGCAGGCTAGGGACGCACATGACTAACATCCTTTTTACCACTGTCCACCATATCTCCACCATTCTGATACTGTCTCTCTTCCTCAACTTCTTCTCTTTCATTCCTCTTATCTTTTAACGTCACAACACTCCCTTTGGGTTCTGCACACGATTTCATATCGGCCCATCGTATTATGTGCGTCGCTCTCTGAGATATTTACATGTACTTAGAATAGGTTTCAGGGTTCTTAGTTAGTAGAGGTTAAGAACTCGGTGTGTGTCTCCATTATTGAGTTAGTGCTCTGCTGGGTTATTTAATGCTAGACTGGGATAAGGCTTATGTTGTCGTTGTCAGCGATGTGTGTACGGTTCGCTTATACCTACACAACTTCGACGGTTTCTGTGGTAGCCTAGGTTGTCTTTTTGGTTGTGCCTTTTGCGAGTGCAGCATCGTGTGGTAAGAGGGCATTAGCCTACTACCTTGTCACACAGTGCTGCCTCTTTGCTTGACTTTAGAGGGATCGCCAGGGTAGAACCAGATACTTGAGATCTGGATCTACCAAGAGAGCATCCCCGTCATTAACGTAATTTTAAACATACCGCCTTAACCCTTAACTGGCGGCGCGCAACATAAGTCGAGTGAAATAAATTTGGACTATGTGGCGGCGCGTGACATAGGTCGTGTGGCAATTTCAGCACGTAATGTTGCTGAGAGAGAGAGAGACAAGTGGTGGCAGGAGAGTAGCGAGCGTATGACTGCTCCAGACCACCGCGGTGAACCAACTGACATGAATCCCACCCTCCTCCACCCTCTCACACTCGCTACATAGTGAATTGTATGGGGAAAGTACCGAATTACATAGTTTTTGCACTTGTGTTGCGCGGTTGTTGCAAGAAAACTAGCGGTCATACAAGGATCGTTGTGGTGTCATTGGAAAGCTCTGTTTATGCCCTTTCAGGGATAGATACTTGTTTTACGCTCTGGGTCTTATTTAGGCATGAAAATGATCACGTAAACAGCCCTATTTTGGGTAAAAACACCCCGCTGGTGGCTACATATTTTATACCGCCTAGGCCGCTCTTTAGGTGTTAAGGACAACGCTAGGCTATGAGCCAGTCTTGATCAGCCACAGTTTCCTAACCTTGATATCCCAGCTAGACTTTATTCGCCGAGCAGACACTAGTTAGAATATGAACTCTTTATGATATGTATGCATTATTATTCACAGCATTTATTTTAGTCTAGGTTGTTGTTGAGTTGCACAACCATAGCAGACTGTTTCGTTGATGAGGAAGTATTTCTTTTAGTGTCGAGCATTACTGCCGTAGCGCATTTATAGTATTCCCGTGTCAGTTAACATTATATGTCCTATCTTTTAGTGTATTCAGTCTACACGTATGGTGTCCTGCCTCCTGCCTTATATATAATTTAAGATACGAGCATCTTATGAGCATCAGACTTTCTTCAGAAGTTTCCAGGTCTATGCTGTAGGACTAGACTTCATTTTCTTTCAGATAGGAGTGAAGAGTTTATTGTTGTTTAGAGTAACTGTATTGAAGCATCTTTTTATTGTATTAAATCTTGCAGTGATTTAATTGACCTTTCCATAGCTTCCCTTTTATGCATTTTAACGTAACTTGCATCTTGTTTGTTATCAGGCTATACCAGTGTGGGTTAACCTGAAGTAGAGTACATTTATGCCCAGTTAAGGATACCCCGTTATCGCAGATTAACTCTGGAGGGTATATGTGTTTTTGTTAGCCGGCATATAAGTTCAAGGGTTTGGATCTAGCGTACCGTTGTTGCATAGTGCCCAATTACTAGTCCAATCATTAAGTGCCCTTGTTTTATTCGTAGCCCCGGTCGTAACAAAAGCTTTTTTCCATCGATTAGAAGACTGACCTATTAGGACCAAGTTAATGTTGACATTGAAAAACAAAATATATTTAGCTATATAATTTACAAATATACACATTTTACAATTTGGTAATAGTTTACTAGCTGAGTCTTTTGAGAGTTAACTATCTTAAAAGGCATCTGATGTTGCAAAGCCATTAAAGCTCCTCACACATTCCATACCCTGTCAAACTGAAACCAAAATGTACACAATAGATTATATCGTATTCCACTACTAACACAATGTACACACAAACTCTCACATGCATACACAACGAATTCAAATATACACATTCACTTGTACACAAATGATTAGTTGAACCTTAAAATTCGCAAACGTACAACTCGCATACTTGATTTAATTGTACATACCGTATACATTAGCATATAAAGCATACATACCAATGCACACACACATGTGTTGGAATACACATATGCCCACTTGTCGTTATACTTGCAAATCTCATATATGAGGATACTATTATCGTTTACCTACTTGCTTGGCAATGTATAATTCCGTATATTAATATATATTTTTGTCTATGTGTATGAGGGAGACAAAGGGCAAAGCTGCCTGTAACAAGTATCTCCTACACAGCTGAAAGGATAACAGAGTCAAATTAAGGGTGGTTAGTGGTCATCTTCAAATATTACTAGAATTAATATAATAATAATTATTATTATTTTGTGTGTGTGTGTGTATTGGAAAGAAGTGTGGTGTGCTTGTGTAGTGTAGTGAAATTAATAGAAGGAGGAGGAAGTGTTTGTGAGAGCTATCTAGATTACTCTCTGTGTAGGTGAGACACAAACAGAAACAGTAAGGGAGGCCAGACATATTAAACGAGTTCCAGCAACTACATATAAAAATGCCTACGAAGTCTCCCCTGGATATTGCCCTGCTCGTTTGGTGTCTACAATCTCCCCAAGTTAATCATATGCATAAACACTTCCAATGGTCAACACTCATCCACTTTAAGCACACTGGAAAGAACAGTATTTGCTACTACGTATTAACATTTTGATACCAATATTGATGTATTAAGTAAAACTTTAAAGTTTTTTTGAAAGCTGATATGGATGTTTTATTGCGGATATAATGAGGCAATGTGTTCCAGACCTTGACGCCATGATAAGTAATTAATGTGTTTGTGATTGATTTGAAATCATTAGTGGAACTACTAGTAGATTATCATTTCGTAAATTGTATTTATAGTTTACACGATATCTAAACATTTCGTCATGAATATGATTGATCTATATCCATTGGAAACACGCAGACTACGAGGTCAACAATCTCATTGAAGTTTTTAAAATATATAATGGGTTTGACAATGTGGATTATATCAAAATGTTTAGACTCAATATGAATACAGTGTGCACTCATGGTTGGAAGTTCGAATTACTAAGGTTCAGTACTTGTATTTGTTGAAACTGTTCACATATAATATCTATTCTATCTGGAACAAACCAGAAGTTGTAAATAGGTCTTCAGTACAGCACTTCAAAAAGAGAGTAGATACTATTTTGTACACTCTGCAATGAGTTTAGTGCACTACACACGACTATTTACCCGGAATGGACCGCATTGTCATTTAGATACTAACAAATGCTTGTAATGTAAGGTGTTTGTCTTTTGTTTTGTCTATGTGAGTGAGGGAGACAAAAGGCAGAACTGCCTGTAGCGAGTGCCTCCCCATAGTTGCAAGAGTGACAGGGCCAAAATCAAGATACGTTCGAGCCAAAATGCCTGGACACACGGAGTTTAAAGCAATTTATGTCATAGTAAGAGGGAAAGACTGATTCTGGGAGAGAGTTCCAGAGCTCAGCTGTTGAATAGAAAAAAGACTGAGTTGCGTTTCAATCTTGGGTGGAGAGTTGCATAGAGTAGGGGTGGGATTGTGTTGCAAGACAGGTACCACGTACCCTACGTAGAGGTGGTATACACTGGGAGAGCTCTGAGGAACACTGATTATTGTAGTAGCGATATAATAGCGAAAGAGATGCAACATTGCGGCGAAGAGAGAGAGATTGCAGAGAGTTGGTAAGTGGACGGGAATTAATGTTATGAAAGGCCTTCCTTTCTACTTTGTCTAGGAGTGCGGTGCGAGAGGATCCTCCCCACACATGTGAACAATACTCAATACAAGGACGCACTGTGCCCCTGTATAGAGTAAGAAGCTGTGCAGGGGTAAAGAACCCCTCGAGGTTGTTGAGCACACCCAGCTTCTGGGAGGCTGCCTTAGCAAGACTGGTAATATGGTCCTTCCAAGTGAGAGCAGAAGAAAAAGAGAAACCGAGAATACCGAGAGAAGATAAAGGATCGATTCTTGTATTGTTGAAGTATAAGGGATTGTCCTCTGGGAGTTCCAGACGGGTAGTAAGATGTAAAAATTGGGTTTTGGAAGCATTAAAGGCAACAAGGTTTTCTGGAAAACTAATTGAGTAATGTAAGGTAGAGTCGTCTGCGTATAAATGGATGGGACTGGAGGTACAGTTGAGAAGTTAATTTATGAAAATTAGAAAGAGAATAGGAGATAGGACAGAGCCCTGAGGAACACCAGAGTTGATAGGATGAGGAAATGATGATGGCCGTCCACAACTGCAGCTATGGAATGGCAGGAAAGGAAATTAGAGACAAAGCCACAGATGGAGGGATATAAACTGAAGGAGGGTTGTTTAGAGATCAAAGATTTGTGCCAGACTCTTTCGAAGGCCTTCAATATGTTTAGTGCAATAGGAAAGGTCTCACCGAAGTCCCAAAAGGAGGATGACCAAGAGTTAGTAAAATATGAAAGAAGATCACCAGTAGAGCGACCCTTAAGGGGGGATGGTTCACTTTTTGGGCGATATTTGCATGTATTCATTATTTTTCTAGCTTCCTCCCTAGACCTACATCAAATTAAAAAAAAAAACATCCATTAGATCCTCCTTCTAGATTAATTTGTAAATTTTTTGGTAGAAAAATGTCCCGGCCGAAGGTCGGTTCTTCCAACATAACAGGTTCACTATCGTTCGCCAGGGAAAAAAATCGACACCTTAATAGCATGGAAGGTCTAAATATTGACTAAGAAATGAGGCTAAAAGTCTTAAAATCGACTAACTAATGGGGCAAACATCTTAACATCTAAAAACTAATGGGGCTAAACATGAGGGAGAAAGTGGTCCAGAAAACCGGCCCATCCCTCCTTAACCCCTTAAGGACGGGACCGTTTGTTGACATGACCTAGCTGCCAGGCGGGTATATTTACCGAAAACAAGTTTCATTCCATGCATAAACAAGAGGCAGAGCGTAATACGATTATGTATCCGTTTAAGGGCGATAATAGAGCTTTCCAATGACACCTGAATCATCCTGGTACGACCACGGGTTATCCTGTAGCGATCGCGCAACCGGTGGTGAAAATACCCTAAATAAGGTAATTTCCGCAGTGTTTTCCTTATCTCGCGAGACTGGGTGTGTGTAGGGCGGCGGCGGTGGTCTCAGACGAGGCCCAGTGGTGGTGCCGAACGGTCAGAGCTCGCCTATCGTCCTCCCAATGCGCGAACTCTCTCTCAGGGCTCCTAATGTGCTCAGAATGCCGCCCATCATATGACGGGTACCGGAGGATAGTCCATTTATCTCTCGCCCGTCATATGACGGTCACCGTGGCTTGAGTATTAAGGAAGCCATACTGGCGATCTGAGAGTAGATTATGAGAAGAGAAATGCTTAAGAAATTAGGAAGCAAGAATAGTTTACAAAATTTAGAGATACAAGAGATAAGAGCAATTGGACAATAGTTAGAGGGTTGAGAGCAGTCACCCTTCTTTGGGACAAGTTGAATGAGAGCAAACTTCCAGCAAGAAGGGAAGACATTAGAGGAAAGACAGAGACGGAAGAGTTTGCCTAGGCAGGGAGTCAGTACGGAAACACAATTCTTTAGTACAAGAGGAAGAACAATGTCCTGACCGTATGCCTTCTTAGTGTTTAGCCCAGAAAGGGTAGAAAGTACATCTTTAGAAGGGATTAGAATATTAGGCATAAGTAGGAGAGAGGAGGGTGGAGAGGGAGGAATAGCACCGGCATCATCCAAGGTGGAGTTTCTAGCAAAAGTTTGAGCGAAGAGATCAGCTTTGTCAGAGGAATAAGTGATGGTTGTGCCATCAGAGTGTAAAAGGGGAGGGAAAGATGAGGAAGAAAAATTGTTGGAGAGGTTTTTGGCTAGATGCCAGAAAGCTTGGGAAAAGCTAGAGTTGGATAGATCAGTGCATTTATTATTGATGAGGGAGTACTTGGCAAGTCGAAGATCAGATTTGGCTTGATTCCGGGCAGAAACATAGGAAGAATGAGATTCTTGAGTTTTAAGGCGTTTGAATGCTTCCTCCTTGTTATGGACAGTAATAGAACAAGCGTGAGTAAACCAAGATTTTTTTGCATTAGACTGAGACAAGGAAAATGGAATGTACGCTTCCATGCCCGACAGGATTACCTCGGTAATGCGTTCTGCACTCTCCGAGGGTCCCCGGCTACGAAAGCAGAAGTCATTCCATGGCCCAGAAATCAAAGAAGTACTGACGAAGAGCCTCCCAGTCAGCAGCGCCAAAGTAGCACAAGCGCCGCCGGCTAGGAGAATCGGGTGTTCGTACTGGAGAGATAGGCAGGTGACAGAGATAAGTTTATGGTCAGAGGAGCCCAAAGGAGAGAAAATATTTACAGTATAAGCAGAAGGGTTAGAGGCAAGAAAAAGTCAAGAATGTTGTGCCGATCTCCAAAGCAATCCGGGATACGGGTGGGTTGCTGGACTAACTGCTCTAGGTCATTTAGGAAAAGAAAAGATGTAGGCTTGTTTACCAGGTTGGTCAGTGGAAAGACAGGAAAACCATTGGCTGTGGTGAACGTTGAAATCTCCTAGGATTGAAATTTCTGCGAAAGGAGAGATGGATAGAATGTGTTCCACTTTAAAAGTTATATAGTCAAAGAATGTTCGATAGTCGGTAGGATTAGGGGAGAGATAAACAGCGCAGAAATATTTAGTTTGAGAGTGACAAGAAACCTGTAGCCAGATAATTGAGCATTCAGAAGAATCAAAGTCTATAGGATTATTTGTGCTTTATTGTTATTTATGTCTGTGTTTCATATTTTTTTATTATGCATGTTAATGTGTATTGTACTGTACATGTTATTTATGCAGTTTCGCGAGGGAAGAAACCTAATATTTGTATTCCCACCTCCACCGACTCACATTATCTAATAGCCATTCATTTTTGCATTGTTCTGCTACCTCTTAGTTTTCCCAAGTGTCACACTATGCCGAATTAAGTGCCGACGCTCCACGACTTAAGGGTCGTAACGAGGTGTTTGCCTACATCACCGCGCGGCGTGGGTGGGCGCCAACTCAAGAGAGACGTCGGGATAGGTCGTCAGGGGCCTCAGGAAAAGTTCGACACAAACAACTCTCATAATCTGAGTCGGCGGCTAGTGAGGTCAAGGAAATGGACGGGATGGGGACGTTTGGCGGGCGGCTTCGGGCGGCGTCCAGTAGGCGTCGACCTGTCTGCGTCAGACGCCACTATAAGGTAGGTCGCCGTTAGGCAGCAACCCGGTAATGCCCAAGCGGCGTCATAGGGGGAGGGCATACCGTGAGTCCGTGACCTGGCAATGTCGCATGGGACATCGTTGATAGAGGGTCATGGGGTTTTTTTTTTTTAAGCTTGATGGAGGTCTAGCGAGGAAACTAAAAAATAAATTAATATAAATCACCACTGTCCCCTTAATCCGATCCCATCAACGAGTGACTATCTATAAACCCTTTCAATGGTGGTGACGTCTGTTTTGCCTTAGTTCTGCCCTACTTAGACGATTTTATGCAGCTTAAGAACGGTCTGTGGGAGTTAAGAGAGATAAATGAGAGGAATGGAGGTCTTGTGATAGTTACAGGCCCTTCATAAGCATAATACAATAACCTAATAGTTCCCAGACTATAACGAGAAAGACGTCACTTACTGAAAGGGTTAACTATAGATGGCCTTGTATTACCAATTACTCAAAGAACCACTTAATTGAGGGGAGAAGGGCATATTTATTTGCTCATTTATGGATCTTTTTATTATGTTTTTAGTTTTCTCCCTAGATCTAAAGCTTAATACCCCCCCCCCCCCCCCCCACACACACACACACACACACACAAAAACAAAAAAGTTCCCTCCGACGGACCGGTTTGCCTCGGTCGGGGTCAAGTGTGACGGAGTAGGGGTCCAGTGCGACAGGGTGGCTGTCCATCGCCGCCGTAGTATCTATAGGCGCCGCCCTACCTCCTATAGGCGCCGCTCGTCAGGAGCCTTGTCGCCAACCAATTTGCGCGCTACGGCGCATGACGCTGCCCCGGCGGCCTCATTTATCTCCCTTAGGTCTTGCATGGTTGCCGCTCGATCTCGTCCAGTTGCCGTTAGGCGGCGTGCCCGTCCATAGTGCCCGCCTTGGGCATCCCGTCCCTCGATCACCCACGTTACTCTGCAGTGGTCTCCCCCTTCTATCCCCACTCCTTAAGTCGTGGAGCGTCGGCACTTAATTTGGCATAGTGTCATACTTGCTTTACACCCTGTATGGTACTTGCTTCACCTTTGTATCACTATTAATTTTCCTATACAAAGCGGTCGCCAAACAATTCCCCATAGGGAATTCCTATGTATTGCCCATAGGGTATTCCTGTATATTTGATCTGCATTCCTATTTATTTGATCTGCATCTGTATGTGGTAACCCAGGTTCGAATCCCGTTGGATCACATGCTTGTTTTCATTAATTTTTTGGGAGGTGTTTGGTGTGGGTGTGAACTAAATAAAAATAGATTCTTCAGATCTCTCTTGCAAATACACAGGAATTCCCTATGGGGAAATGTTCCTCGAATGCTCTGTATAAATACTTAAAATATTCAATCTATATGCACTCTCATATATCTGTCTTATTTTTTCTATTGACACTGGTTCGTTAATCTCCTTTACTCTTGCTTCCAAATTAAGTCCACAATCTTTCATGTTCATTTCCCATTGTTTTATTATCCATTTACCCATCACCACCTGCTATTTGTTATAACTGACTCAATAATAACGTCTTGGTAACATTGTCCTTCTCTGTTTTTGTTTTTTCTAATCGCTGATCTCATTTTAATGTGTGTCCTGTCCGTCTGTCCCCTGTGGCAATTTAATTGTCGTGTACAGTATATTCGCCTCTCTCCTATTACTTTTTCCCTTAGGAATAATTGTTTGTCGTATATCTTATCCCTCTTGTACCTCTATCCAGGTTTTGTTTCACCCATAGTATGTATTTATTTATTTGTCTCAACCCCCAACTCTTTGCCAGCAACCACTACATATGTTGTTTTGTATTATGTATTTACTTATGAATTTACTATTTTGTTTAGTTTTGTGTTTATGGTAGTCATACCATATCCTAAAGCATCCATGAAGTGTGTGGCAAATCTGTTGATTCAAGGGTCGTGGTCCGTGACTTGCAGTGAAACTCGGGAGTTGTGTTGGGTTTGGGTTTCCTGTGTTAGCTACTGCCTATTGCCGCTCTCACATATTACATTTTTCCTTCTTGCCCAACAATCTGTATTTAGGATTTAACACCTTTTGGGAGGCTCTTACTTTAGCTATTTAATCGTTAGTGTTGACGTTGTAGCTGTTGAGGCTGTAGTTATTTTGTCTACCATCTGCCTGTGAACCATAGTATATCATATTTTAAACACTTCTTTCCCCTCATACCTAGCCGTGATTGTGAATTATATATTTACTGCTCTTTGTGTAAAATAGTTTGTTTAAAGTAGGTTTAATTTTGTAGATGCTGATATTTTGTTACGTTTGTCTCCCAATTGTGCTTACTTCGAGTCTTGCATTTTAGAGTTCTTCCATTTTCAAAATCAACCGTGTTCATGATAATATAACACGTTCATTTATATTTTGCCTTCACACAACTATCTCGTGATTAGCAAATTTTGTTTTTGTACCTGTTCAGGCTTATGCTGTTTTGTTTTTGTTTTTGGTGTTTTGTTTGTGCGTCTCTGCTCTCCATCCAATTCAAGCGTTCTCAAAATGTATGTACGATTTACTTGTATTAGCTATTTGTGTGTAAATATTTTTGTTTTGCTAGTTTAAAGCTGGGTTTTCGTCGTCTGAAACTCTCTAAAAACATTGTTTCTATATTGCCTCTTAATTTCCACTCACTTTTTTGTATTGGACTATGTTTTTAGCAGTACTATTTCCGTAAGTAATAGTATTTAATGTTGATTTGATTTTGGCAATGCCCTGTTTGTGATTAATTTGTGTGAACATCGGGATCCCTCACTCTGCCACATATTACTATTCTCCTTTTCGTTCTCCGAGAGCTGTTCAAGATAAAATACAATAAGTGTTACCTGAATTTGGCTTTACAATTGGTTTAACACTGGCAGTTGCTGAACATATTGTTTCTGTTTTTTGTATTTCTATATTATGTTTATGTTCGAACTCTCCCTTCCGGCATAGGCTTTCTGGCCTATATTTTCAATCACTTAACAATATGAAATCAGATGTCTTATTCCAAATAACTAGTGAGGCGACGAGACATAAGTTTTTATATAACTAGTTCGTTCATACTCTTGCCTTCACAGATATGTTGCGCCTGGCACTGCAAAGTCTCAACCTCTCTTTACCTTAATCTCAGACGACACTCTCTATCACACCACCTTTTAAGCTTACTACTCTGTAGGTACTGATCTCATATCATATTTACCTTCGCCAACGAAGTTGGAGGTGGTTATTTTATTACTTCCATTTGTTGGTCTGTTTGCTTGTAAAAAAGATATTCCAAAAAGTTATTAACCGATATTTACGAAATTTGATGGGCAGATAGAATTTGAGCCAAGGAAGAACTCAATCAATTTAGGAGGAGATCGGTATAGCACATATCTCCGCCAACCTAAGGGTAAGTATGCGCTATCCCGAGTGCCCCTCTAGCTTGCATATGAGAACATTCAGACAATTATATATTATTGGTAACAGCAAGGGTGTTTTATGGCATGTTAAGAGGATTTGTGGTTACGTACTGATTTGGGTGCACCGCAAATTCCATGCTTATAATACATTCCACACGCCTCCACCTTTCATTGTTCATATAATGTTATTCAACTACTTGATGCATTTGACCGTGTTCGATTGTCTGTTTGCTGTATTATTTTTTCCTGATTCCATTGAGCAGCCTCCGATCTCTATAGTCTTCTATTACAGTATAATATGTTTTTATTATTTTATTTATATCCAAACTCGTATTGATGCTTAATACATTCATCTTATGTTATCAATGTTGTATGTTTATCTCCTTAATTAGTATAAACCCCGACACTACACTTTTCTTTTGCTCTAGATTGTCATTGTTTGTTCAACTATAATTATACTGCATATATTTGTTTGTTTTCGCCACTTGTTCCCTGAATGCTCACCGTAAATGTTTATAAGTTTCTTTAGTTTCATGTTTTTGCATATTTTTATTCCAAGTAAATCTGTTTTGGCTCTTATTCAAGTGAATATTGTTGCCGCGTTTTATGCTTCAAGGAAACTGACATGATGGTATCGATCCCCCGTATTCCTATACCGTGAACCACCAGACAGCTTTTCTGTCTGTCGGTCTGTCTGTCTGTTCAATATATCTTCCTAGGGATATGTATAGATGCTTACGAAATGAATGAGTATACATGAATTTAGACGGTCGGTGCGGATGTCAGTCAGAAAAGGAAATTGATCTCACTCAAAGGTTAAGGTCAATCACAAAGGTCAAAGATTAATGTCCTTTTTTCAACTTTATAACAACTCATTCAAGATTCACAATACCAGATACTATTATACCGGCAAATGCAAAACACACTGTCCAACTTTCAAGTAAATATTCCTAAGTTTAACGTCAAAGGTCAAGGTCACACATCATATTTATTAGTATTACTTCTAAACTAATACATTGATTATCGCCAAACGACGCAGAAATATGTAAAACACCTATGCAAAGGTCACCACAAGCAAAATTAGAGTATTACTACAAGGTCAAGGTCAAGGTCATAGATCAAGGGG
>JBAKBP010003991.1:93057-143628 GCA_037953745.1 Lithodes maja
GTCGGTCCAAATTAATGATAAAATGGAGTTCAGGGCGATCAGGGTGGATGGTCAGGTGGCCGACGTGGAGGTGCGGGCTTACCCGACGAGGACTGACCTTCAGTACTTTTCGGTGAAGCCCAAGCCCCCGTCTGCTCCTCGGACTAAGCTCTGGTCAGACTTCAGCCGCCAGGACATACTTCAGGATGTTCAGTCCCTCGCTGTTTTGACGGGACTGTCCTCCTATGGGACGGGTTTGTGCGACGATGGTAAGCCTGGCTTAGCCGTCGTCCTTGATAATCCTCTCCCATTGGAGGCCTGGTTTGCTGAGGCCTTAGAATTTGCCAACCATTCCGTCGACAGATCAGTTTCAGTCCCTCCCCCGGAGTCGTCACTGCTTTTGCCTCCTCTTGTGTCTGTCGGCGGATTGGATGGCAAGTTCTGGTCCTGGATCAGTGCTCCCAAACTTGAAATTTGTGCTGTTGCTAACCCATTCTTTTCCCACCCAGATAAGTCCTCTGTCGACAGGGATTTTACCTTGCGGCAGAGGGTGGCGAACTTATTATCTTGTCTTTTAGGTTCCCTCCAGACATCTGTTCACCACCTGCGGCTTATCGAGGCGACTGCACCTGGCGATCTTCGCGAGGGTTTGGACCACGTTCGGCGGATCCACCTTCAGCTCGCGGTGTCTTTGGTTCCCGAGCTGAAGGCGGTTTTGTGCGAGGCTCCTCGACAACGCCAAACGGTCAGGTCCTCGTTCTGCCGGAAGGCCCCTTTGGATATTCGTCAGGGTTTGTTGTACTCTGAGCTATATATATCGGGGCTGTTCGCGCAGGATGCTTGGGAACGCTACGCTTCTCTGTCAGCGGACCCTGCTTACGACACGCAAAGACGCGCTGTGTCGCGACCAGGGTCTTCGCAGTCCCGTCCTTCTGCCGGTCCTCCTCGGGGTGCTGCCGCCACTGCTGCCGCCAAGAAAGGGCGCAGGAAAGGGAAGTTGCCGGCTAGAGCGTTGGTTCCGCCTCGCACTTCTGCTCCTGCTCCCTTTCATCCCCGCCGGGAAGGGGCTGGCCAGCCTTCCACTTCCGGCCGCACTTCGACGGGGTCCGACGCACGACGGACAGGGGATTGGGTGACCCGCCCTTTTCGGCGAGGTGGGGGGGGGGGTAGAGGTGGTCAACGTGGCTCTTATGACCGCAAGGACCGTACCGGGGGACCCTCCACGTCAAAAAATGTGTAGGTTCTCCAGGTCGGTCTCCTCCTTGTTCTCCTTCTCGCCTCGCCGAACGGGTCGCTCACCTCATCTCGGGGGCTCCCACAGGTTGTTTTCGCCCTTGCGCCTCTCGGTGGCCGCGAGGGACGTGGGGGCGGAAGATTGCACGGAGGGGTCTAACCTGGAGATGGAAGTCCAGACCCCCACTCAGCTCTTGTCAACGAAGCCGGCCTGTCTCTTCGGAGGTGGCCGCCGTGATTTCATCCATGCACGAGCAGGGAATCGTCAAGGAGGTGAAAGCCGGTCAACCGGTTTTCCTCTCCTGTGTTTTTCTGGTACCGAAGAAGGACTGCGACGCGATGCGACCGGTGGTGGATCTGTCGGCCCTCAACGGGCACATCGTGAACACGCGATTTCGGATGCTAACGGTGCACCAGGTACGACTGGCCCTGCGACCTCTGTCGTGGGTAGTGTCGCTGGACCTCAAGGATGCGTATTGGCACGTCCCTATACATCCTCGTTTCCAGCGATTCTTGGCCGTTCAGACTTCCGATCGTGTGTTCATGTTCGACAGGCTTCCCTTCGGTCTCAACATCGCGCCGTGGATCTTCTCGAAACTGGTGAAGCAGGCTCTGGATCCTCTCCTCAGGGGCGGCCTCCAGATCCTGTTTTACTTGGATGACTGGTTGATAGTTTCAGACACCCTAGAACAGTGCGTTCGCGACACCCTCACGGTAGTTCGACACATCACACAGTTAGGGTTCAAAGTAAACATTCCCAAGTCCCGCCTGACCCCGTCGCGTGTCGTGACGTGGGTAGGTCTCGAATGGGATCTGACAAATGCTACGGTAACCCAGAGTCAGCCAAACGCGGTGAAACTTCGCAGGAAGGTCTTCGCCGTGTTGCACTCGGTCTCCCTCACGAGGAGGATCTGGGACTCGTTAGTGGGTTCCCTGAATTGGGCTGCTCTGACCATTCCCTTAGGGAGGCTCAGGCTGCGCCGCCTAATACTCATGGGCAACAAGGTGTTTCCGTTGGCCCCTATGGATCGGCTCATGCCGATCCCGCGTACCATTCACAGACACTTAGGACACTGGGTTGCTCGGGGCACGCTCTCTGCGGCTGTGCCCTGGACCGCCCCCCCGCCGACGATCTGGGTGGATACAGATGCGTCGAGCGAGGTAGGGTGGGGTTACCAATCCAACCTGGGACATCAACATCACGGCAGATGGGTGGGACACACACACCTACACATCAATGCCCTCGAACTCTTGGTTCCCTTGTTCTTCCTGCGGGACCACGCGCTGGCCCTTCGGGGCCTGTCGGTGGCCTTCCGGATGGACAATCAGACAGCTGTCCACTGTATCCAAAAGCAGGGGTCCTCCAGGTCTTTGACTCTGTTGGGGATCTCCGAGAAGTTGTTCTTCCTCGCGAACCGACACAACATCTCCCTGCACGCCTCCTACCTGCCCGGGACTGCCAACCTATGGGCGGACGCCCTGTCGCGAGGACAGGGCATTCTTGTAGAATGGGCGATGAAACAGACTGTATTCGACGACCTCGCGGCTTCCTGGGGTGTTCCGGAGGTCGACTTGTTCGCATCGAAGGAGACGCGCAAGTTGCCTCGGTACCTATCCCTCCGGACTCGTACTCCGGAGGGGGGTCCGGACGCTTTCATGGAAGACTGGAGCAGGTGGCAGTCGATATACATATTTCCGCCACCAGACGCACTGTTGATGTGCAAAGTTCTCGCGAGGCTGCGGCTGTACCGCGGCAGAGTCTGGCTCATAGCGCCTCTGTGGCCGGCCCAGGCTTGGTACTCCCAGTTGAAGCGGTGGTGCCCGAGTCCGGTCCCTCTCCCTCTCTCACACTTCCACTTGAGCCAGGTTGGAGACCTACGGACCTCGTTGGCCTTCGCATCGTGGATGTTCGTGAGGCACGGTGGCTCCCAGTCCACGGACGGGACCTGACTGACTTCCTGAAGCGTTCATGGACGTCTTCGACTTGGGGGACTTACGAGTCCCAGTGGAGGTCTTTTACTAGGTGGATACAGGACACTCGCCAGACTGTTAGCTCTCCTTCCCTCGTCCTACACTACTTGTTTCACCTCTTCCGTACACGTCACTTTCAAGTCAACACTATACGTAACCACTTGTCTGCCATCCGGGAGGTCTTTGAGTCCGTCACTGGGCTGGTCGTTCCTCCGAAGGAGCTGGATTCCTTCATGAAGGCTGCCTTCAGGGAGCGACCGCCTCCACGCCAGATCCCTCCTCACTGGGATCTGGGGCGTGCTCTGGACCTTCTGGCTTCTCACACATATACACGGGACACTACACCGGTTCAGTTGCTGGAGCGTACACTCTTCGTTGTCGCTCTGGCCACTGGGGATAGGGTGTCTGAACTAGCTGCCATGTCACGGTCCCAGGAATGCATGCGATTCTCCCCGTCATTGAATGTCGTCACGTTAGCCCCCTCCCCTCATTTTGTTGCCAAGAATGAGAGAGAGACCCACGTTTTCAAGCCTTTCACCATCCAGGCTTTAAAGCGTGGGCATACTCACCATGTGTTGTGCCCGGTGCAGGCCTTGCACTCTTATGTTGAGTCTGTGGCTCCGACTTCGGGGACTGCTGTGTGGGTGTCTCCTCGGACTGGTGGGAGGCTCTCGAAGGTACAGATAGGACGCCACATTTGTCGGGTTATTCGTGCCAGTAACCCTGCTTGTCGGGGTTCTGCGCACGATGTGCGGTCCTTTGCTGCCTCCTTACGGTTCCTGCAGACTCGTTCGTTGCCTGACGTCGCCTCGGCGGGTTTGTGGTCTTCTATACATACCTTCGTCTCCTCCTACCTCTCCATGTCCATTGTTAGACCCCCTCGGCCTGTGATAGCTCTCGGGAGTGTTTCCTAGAGCTCTTGCGAAGTTGCCTGGTCTTCCCCCCTTGTCACTCTTTCTTTTACTTTGTTTTCTTTGCAAAATGGGGGGGAGTACGGGTTTGCAACACTGGATTACAAGTTTGGGATTATGTTATATGTATACAGTACATAAGTGTTTTTTGCCTACTTGAAAATTGTGTTTTTCATTTTGTGTTCCTTGTTTTTTTGTTCATTTTGGAAGAAAAGGGTTTTATGTACAGTGCTTTTTGGTTTAAGACAAGTCTATGGTTTTGCATTACTATGAATGACGGGCACGTGTTAAAACTGCTCTTTTTAGCTACTCCTCAGTTTTTCACGCTTTTATTAAACTCTCTTGTTTAACTTGTGTTTCTTTGTCATTCATAATTTTGTCTTATGCATTGTTTTTTTTGGTATGTTGGGCTTGGATGTCCTCCTCCTATTTGTTATGCAGCCTTGACGTTGGATTTGCCAAGACTACTAACAAATTGGGAAGTTTGACGTACCTCCCAACCTACCAAATAGGAAAACCTACTATTTGGTAGTAGTCTTGGAAAATCCAACGTACATAATACCCTCCCTCACTCCGGACCCCTGCCCATCCGCGTTCTTCTGCTGACGTGAGATGTGATAACAAGAGAGGGTTGCTTATGCGCACGTTCGACAGGGATCTGCGCATGACGGAACACGGGATGGGCCTTGAGCGGTAACTAAGGTAAACTCCTTTTTCTTCTCTTCTATGCTTTTTTCACCTTCGGTGGTAGTTTTGGTTAATGTACAACGTCTCCTAGAGCAAGATAAGGAGTAGACTCTAGACGTTTTCTTTTTAACCGCGGTTGGAATGACAACATAGCAGTCAAATTAGACAAGTCGTCATTGCAATTAGGTTAATAGCCTTGACGTTGGATTTTCCAAGACTACTACCAAATAGTAGGTTTTCCTATTTGGTAGGTTGGGAGGTACGTCAAACCTCCCATTATCAATCAATGTTTACACCTTTATAGATAAGCAATAAAAGCATGCAGAAGTGTCAACAATGGAGAACATACTGTTGTCGTTATCCTGGCGTGGACCTAACATTGCTATGGCAATGGTGTTATTATGTTGTGAAGATGGCGAGTTTACGCGCATGATTCCGGCTCTATTCGGATGCGTCGCTGCGGCCTCGGCGAGTACGCACTAAGTCACTCGTCGCACCAGTGGCAATTTGTTGGAGGAGATTTGATGGTTTTATAGTTATTATCTATTACTATAATATTATTGCTTGGTATGCATTATTGCATATCAGTTTGTATGTGTGGCATTTATGGGTGTACTGTACACGATTTTAGGTGTCACTTGCACTTACTAGTATGGTATTATTTATTATTATCATATTATTACTTGTTATTTATTCTTATGTGTCATTTTCACTTACTAATAGGGCCTAGATTATTATTTATTACAGTAGCACTATTTATGCGTGGCATTTATGGGTGTACATTACACAATTTTAGGTGTCACTTTCACTACGGTGATTCATCGCCCCCATCTTCCTCACTAACTCTCTCTGCTGCCTCCTCTCTTGCTCTCTTCAGTGCACTTTCCAGGATAGCCTTTCTATAAAAATAACTAGCTACCTTGGAAGGGGAAGGGGTTATGGGAGCACCATGGGTGCGAGAATCTAGTGTCATATCTGGCGACGAGGGTAGCGCACTTTCCAGCTCACTTACAGGACGTTTTTCACTCTCATCATCACTATCACTCTCAAACCCAAGAAATGTATGTGCATCTTCATGAACTTCCTCCTCGCCATCTTTTTTACCCCCCAAAATTCTTCAACATCACGCTCAACCTCTTAAAAATCGGACAAATCTTGATGATCTAATTCACTTAGCACTCTCAAAACATCACCAGGACTTAGAATGTCATTCCTTTTAATTTTCTTCTCATTATTCTTAGGTGTACGTGTTGGTTGGGCCGCTGCAGAGTTAGGCGCAGAATCGGACACATGCTTTTCATTGTTATCCAATGTATCCATGATGGTGGACCGATAAACGACTGACGTTGCGTCATAGTAATAATAATAATAATAATAATAATAATAGGTTTATTTTAAGCCACCAGTCAATGGGGCTGAAAATACACAGACTTAACCTATATCTTATCCTAAGGGATCAACAGACTGATCCTGGCTGCTAACGAGAGCGCCTACACACCCTTGAGGGAGTAGGACGTGGGCAGGAGACTATGTGGGTCCCCCGAGACGATCTGTTCAGACCTTGCCCTCACGGCCAGGGAAAGTTTTTGAGAGAACTTCCCCTGCCAGCGCGTGGGATCGAACCCCCGACACCAGAGGTAGAGCTCCCAATGCAGAGTACTAAGCCCGCTCGGCCACCATGACCGTAAGTGCAAGAGTGGGTGCGCTGCAAGCGCTCTCGTACTCGTAACAAAACAAATAGCTCGCGATCTTCAAAATCTCATATTTCATGTGCGGGAGAATAAGAGGCCTACCGAGGTCTGCGGTGGAAGTTATGTGTGGCATATAAAAGGCCAACCTAGGTAGAAGGTTAAGCCCAGAGAGAACAGAAAATACATCCTAAGAAGAGATTAAGACATGAGCCATAAGACGAGAGGAACTATCGAAGGTCAAGTTGTTAGTGAAAGTTTGAACGAAGAGTTCAGCTTTGTCAGAGGAAGAAGTGACGAAATTAAGTATAAACTCATTTGTACCGGTATTTCACAAAATAGGGTAAAAAGTACTGTATAATATCCCTAACATTTCAGAGTTTGACGGTAAAGACAAAAACAATTATGGCAAAGTTTTTATGTATTGTGAATGTACTACACTATCATCAAAACTCCATTTCGGAGGTAAGGGTTAAATAAGAGTAAATTTGATAAATTTGTTGTTTGATATACGACACTATTATGTGGCGCATATATTTGTGTACATATTTTCCGCATCGCATCTATAAACAAAGTCCCATTTTTAGCTTGGGAGTCTTTATGTTGACAAAATAACCATTCTGCGACCCATATTAACCCGGCAGTTGGGGGAAGACTCTTAAGAGGTCCTACTGGGCGGCTGTGGGAAGACTCTTACGATCCTAGGCCTAAAAAAAATATTTAAAACACCCCAGTGGCACTAAAAAAAAGCAATGTGTGTTTAGGTGAAATAATTTCCCTCCATTACTTGCTACCACTCCTACACATGTATTCCCCCCCCCCCCCATTTTCCCCCCATCCTCAATTATTATCAGGTTATCAAGTGTCCACTGTTTGGACACTTGATCCTCAGTGTTTTGGAGGACAAGCAGCCTAGAAGGGTCACTAGATCTGTTGTTGCTTGATTTCCTTTGTACTCCTTTGTACTCCTTTGTAGGTATTTTCTTTATTATTCCCGGTATTTATAGAGTATTTTCGTGGGAGGACAAGTGGGAGAAAGGGAGGAGTGTAACTCCGACCCTCCAAGCCAGTCTGAGTCCACCCCTAGCCATTTAGTGCCATGCGAGATACGAGAGAGGGAGGATGTGGCTGTCTAGCCGGTCTGGGCCAGATTACGACTGAGGGGGCTAAAATATACAATTTTCACCAGCCAATTACTGTTACCATTTGTTTTATTGGTTTCCCATGTTCATATTAAAAGTAAAATAGGCGCATATGGATAAGTATTAATTATATATATATTATAAATTTACGATTTTATTGAGGGATGAATCAGAATACCTTCGCATGGAGGTATGGTGTACACTACAGGGGCTTAGCACTTTACAAGTTAATGCGCTTTTCAATATACTTTGAGAGCAATGGTAATTTATGTAACATACAGTACGATACAAACACATACAGTATATAGTATATATATATATATATATATACATATATATATATATATATATATAACAGAAGATATTAAATACTTTAGATGTTTTGCAAACATTATGTCTATTGTATCTCCGTTTGCACTAAAATCATTGTCAAGACACCTTAACGAACGGACACTATATACAAAGGCATGCAGTGCTGTTAACATTCAGCTATTCAGACATGTTTGCAAAGGAACTGGAATGAGGCACACAACAGGCTTTGTGCTCGCTTTAAAGAGGATTTAATATCAGAACTCGAGGTTAAGTTGTGTTGAATAAAATATTAAATTACTGCAGGGATAACGCACAGTGCGTCTGCAATGGGTTTAGTTTCTCACTGGAGGCAAGTGCTTTTAACTAAACCTGATGAATAGGAAAATATGTTTCGGAATTACTGATAAAGATACTATGAGGAATTGGTTTAAAGCTGTATTTTCACAGGACACTTATGAGTGTTATATTTAAGAGATAGAACAGGAAAACAGTAAATCAAATAACACAACTGCACGTTTAACGGTAATCATTTGAAGGAGTAGTTTGCTACTAATATAACATTGGTGGAGGGGTGGTTTATAAAACTGCCACCACGTACCCCAAATAATTGTCTTTTCTTGTTGCTGTTGCTTGAACAGTATATATATGTATATATATGTAAATATACTGTATATATATATATATATATATATATATATATATATATATATATATATATATACTGTATCTTTCCTATTCCATCTACAAACTGGTTTTCAATATTGAATCTCCATAATGGATAATTTTTTTTTTTTTTTTTGGGGGGGGGGGAGATTCCCTGGCGCAATTGTATTATGATTTTACCAGCTTTAAGTACTTGTATTTTACATATCAGAACAGCCACACTCTGTATCGGGGATGGATACCAACATAATACGGGTTTGTATGACAGTGACAAAGGAGGTTTGGTCTTGTACGTGATCATGTCCACTGCAATGTTTTTAGCATGTTCGAACCCCTGTGTGTGTGTTTTTTGTTTTTGTTGTGTATGAAGGAGATAAAAGGCAAAGCTGCCTGTAACAGGTCCCCCCTCCCCCACCCCCCAAGTTGAAAGGGTGATACATATCCAAAATCAAGTTTCGTTAGAGGTAATTTAAGTGCGTGGATAGAAGTGTGGTGTGGTTGCTAAAGCAAGTGTCACACTATGCCGAATTAAGTGCCGACGCTGCACGACTTAAGGGTCGTAACGAGCTATTTGCCTACATCGCTGCGCGTGACGTGGGTGGGCACCAACTCAAGAGAGACGTCGGGAGAGGTCGTCAGGGGCCTCAGGAAAATTTCAACACTAACAACTCTCATGATCTGAGTCGGTGGCTAGTAAATGGACGGGACAGGGATGGTAGGCGAGCGGAGTTTGGCGGTGTCCAGTAGGCATCAGACGGTACAAGGGCACCGGCCTGTCTGTGTCAGAAGCTGTTATAAGGTAGGAGGGCGAGCCGGTAACGCCCAGGCGGCGTCATAGGGGTAGGGCATACCGTGAGTCCGCGACCTGGTAATGTCGCACGGGACATTGTTGATAGAGGGCTTTGGGGGAGGTCTAGGGAAGAAACTAAAAAATTTATGAATATTTAAATAAATAGACCCCCAAAAATCACCACTGTCCCCTTTATCCAATCAAATCAACGAGTGACTATCTACAAACCCTTTCAATGGTGGTGACAGCTGTTTTGCCTTAGTTCTGCCCTACTTACTGTAGACGATTTTATGCAGCTTAAGAACGGTCTGTGGGAGTTAAGTGAGATAAATGAGAGGAATGAAGGTCTTGTGATTGCTACAGGCCCTTCGTAAGCATAATAAAATAAGCTAGTAGTTGCCAGCTATAACGAGAAATACGTCACCGGTACTGAAAGGGTTGACTATAGATGGTCTTGTTTTACTAATTACTCAAAGAACCACTTAATTAAGGGGAGATGGGCATATTTATTTGCTCATTTATGGACTTTTTTTTTTATGTTATAGTTTCTTCTTTAGATCCCAAGCTTAATAATCCCTCCCCACCCCTCACTCACACACACACACAAAAACGTCGCCTCCGACGGACCGGTTTGCAACAGTCGGGGTCAAGTGTGATGGAGTAGGGGTCCAGTGTGACAGGGTGGTCGCCCATCGCCGCCGTGGTAGCTATAGGCGCCGCCCTACCTACTATAGGTGCCGCTCGTCAGGAGCTTTGTCGCCCACCAGTGTGCGCGCTACAGCGCATGATGCTGCCCGGCGGCAACCATTATTTTTCCTTATGTCTTGCATGGTCGCCGCTCGACCCCTTCCAGTTACCGTCAGGCAGCATGCCCGTCCATAGTGCCCACCGTGGGCGTCCCGTCCCTCGATCACCCACGTTACTCGGCAGTGGTCTCCACCTTCTATCGCCACTCCTTAAGTTGTGGAGCGTCGGCACTTCATTCGGCATAGTGTGACACTTGCTTAACACCTTACGAGCGGCCTAGGCGGTTTATTTATATGTACCGCCCAGCACCCAAAATAGGGCTGTTTACGTGATAATTTTCATGCCTAAATAAGACCCACAGCGTAAAACAAGTATCTATCCCTGAAAGGGCATAAACAGAGCTTTCCAATGACACCATAACGATCCTTTTATGATGGCTAGTTTTCTTGCAACAACCGTGCAACGCGAGTGCAAAAAGCATGTAATTCGGCACTTTCCCCATACAATTCCGTATATAGCGAGTGAGAGAGGGAGGGAGGAGGTGGGATTCGTGTCAGTAGGTTCGCCGCGGTGGTCTGGAGCAGTCATACGCTCGCTACTCTCCTGCCACCACTTGTCTCTCTCTCTCAGCAACATTACGTGCTGAAATTGCCACACGACCTATGTCGAGCGCCACCAGATAGTCCAGATTTATTATACTCAACTTTTTTTTTTTTTTTCTTCTATATTTCAACTACTCCCTCTCGGGCATAGGCTGAGAGCCTGTACATTCCACCGCTCAACACGGTGAAGCCCGTGAGGTCTCGTTCCAGTCTGGGGAGTGAGACATGCGAAGCATCCATCATGGCTCGAAGCAGCTCCATCTCTGAAGCAGCTGGTTGCTTCGCTCAAGCGCTTCACCGTCTCACCCTCCAGACTCAGACCCTCACTCTCAGAACGCCACCTATTGAGCAGTGAACTTACTAGGCATTGTCCCCCTGTAACATATTTTGAATATGGGAATATTCATACAGTGTTATTTAATCAGGGAACAATGAGGGTATTTTTTTGGCATTTCGGTGGGCTTTGTGGTAATGCACTGATACTAGGTACAGCACAAATTCAATCCCAATAATATCTTCCCATTGACATATCGGGATTTGAACCCGGGTCTATTGGATTACCAATCCAGTGGCATGACCACTCCACCACACCTCCCCTATGTTGCTCGCCGCTAATTAAGGGTTAAGTGTAATGAAATTAATAGAAGGAGGAGGTGTTTGTGAAAGTTAGTTAATGGATCACTTTGATCAACTTCTTACATTGATTTTCACCACACTTCAATATTATATTTCTTTAGAAGTAGTATTCAGGCAAACAGACTAAGCCTTTGGACATCCAACACCTGCATAGTCGGGTTATTAATACAACTGTATAAATGAGCTAATAATATATATATATATATATATATATATATATATAAGCTCTGACTTCAAAACAGGTTTGGATACTTGCACTCTATTAAGTTATCTTAATATTGCTAAGGGGCTAATAAAGTGATCCTGAATATCAAAAGACAACAACAAGCAGTAGTTATTGGTAATGTTTCAATCATGGACAGAACATACTTTTGTTGGACCATCACCAGTTAAGGGTGTGGATCGATCCCGTTAGCTAATGAAGGTACGTGAAATTAAATACAGAGTACACACATGTACCATGTTTGTTACTGTATGTGCATATGTGTGTGTGCATATGTATGTGTTTTCACACTCACAAAGTAAAATAAAAAAAGGTTAACTCTCCTTTGCCAGCAGCAGTAATGTACCTGGTTCAGGATCAAACAAAATTATCACCATTCCGGTGTGAGGTTTAGTATCTCTCTTGCATTGTATTTATATATTTCAACCCTCTCGAAATAGACGCGTTGTTCGCTGAGGTTGTTCCTCCGTTTTTCTACTAGCCTTTTGTCCCGGCCCCGATAACGACAACAAGAATAGTGTTGTGTGTGGAGATAACAGGACCATTGTTTGTGTTTTCTCGGGGGACTACGGCCGCTAACAAGGAACAGGTCAGCTGAGTTATGGTGGCAGGTGATAAGGATTGGGCTGCCTTCAAAGTTTGTTTATAGGAAAAACATTCCCGCACCATTCATATTTGTAGCAACACCACTCCACTTCTGAATAATTATACATACACGATAATTAAGATGTTCTCCTTTGTTAGACAGGGTCTTAATTTCCGGTCTCATGGCGGTGAAAATGATAATGTTGACTTCAGTATTCGTGAGCTGCGTGCGGCCCTCTCGGAGTGTGGTGACACTGCTCCTGGTCCTGACGACATCCCATATGCCATGCTTCGTCATCTCCCGAATGCCTCCATGGTGTTTTTATTAGACTTGTTTAATAGGATTGGGGAGAGGGTACACTACCTGCCAGCTGGAAGTTGGGCATTGTCCTTCCTATTCGTAAGCCTGGAAAGGATCATAGCAATGTTTCTAATTACCGCCCAATTTGTTTAACGTCGTGTGTATGCAAACTGTTGGAAAAAATGATCAAAGTCAGACTTGAGTGGTGTCTGGAGAGGGGCGGCCATCTCCTCCCTTCTCAGAGTGGCTTCCGCAAACTATGGTGTAATTCTGACAACCTTATCCGACTTGAATCCTCAATCTGTGAAGCTTTTGTCTCTAAGCAACATCTTGTGGCTGTGTTTTTTTACCTCGAGAAGGCTTATGACACAGCCTGGCGACATGGAATTCTATGGCAACTTCATGCTTTTGGATTACGTGGTCGCCTGCCGGTGTTGCTTAGAGACTTTTTGACTGATCGTGTGTTTCGGGTTCGTGTGGGTTCTTCCCTCTCTACGCCACTGTGCCAGGAGGAACGTGTCGCTCAGGGTTGTGTCTTAAGTGCATTTTTGTTTGAGGCGGCCGTCAATAGCATTCTAGACGCTGTGCCTGCTGGGGTATCCTCGTCCCTATATGTGGATGACTTGGCTATCTGGTTTTCTGGTTCCCGCATGTCTGCTATTGAGAGACGTATGCAACTTGCGTTGGACAAGATATCTGCATGGGCTGATTCCAATGGCTTTCGGTTTTCCCCATCAAAGACTGTGGCTATGCACTTTTGCAGGGTTCAAGGGATTCACCCAGACCCTGATCTAATGCTCAGTGGCAGGAGACTCGGTTGTGTAGTAGAGACAAAGTACTTGGGTCTCACGTTTGATTGCCGTTTGACTTGAGTTCCACACTTGACAATTCTGAAGGCATCGTGTACAAAGGCTTTGAATCTGTTAAGGGTTCTGTCACACACGTCTTGGGGTGCTGATCGCAGAACACTCCTGCATTTGTTTCAGGCATTTGTCACATCCAAACTGTCGTATGGTTGTGCGGTCTACTCCTCTGCCACGGACTCCAGACTTAAGACTCTAGATAATAATAATAATAATAATAATAATAATAATAATAATAATATTTATTCAGTTAGCAATTTACAGAGTTGGTATCACATAGTATGTTACAAATATGACATGTACCAGCCTTGCATAATTCCAACTAAGGATAGCCCAATAAGGCCGTTAGGCGTATTTCCATTGGGGTCCTTGTGGGATTAGGTTAGCAGGGGAAATGGGGAGGATAAAGAAATAGATACTTTAGAGAAAGTATTTCTAGGGGGTTATTTTAAGGTACCTTACATCCTATAGCAAATATCAGTAATCCGTAATCAGTAATAATTTCAGTTTGGTTTGTCTATCTCTTATGTCGTATTTAGTAGTAGACATAAGCTTGGTGCTCCCTTCTCGCAGCTGTCCGGTTCAGGTGTTCCTTCAAGCTATGTCTGAAGGAATACAGTGTTCTCTTTTCACGGACTGACTGGGGTAGGTCGTTCCAGTCTTTGATGGCAGTGAAGAAGAATGTTTGCTTACCCTGTCCTTGGATTCTCGGGACCTTAAAATTAAACATCCTGTTTCTTGTATTATGTCCACTCCTCTCCTTTGCTTTAACAAAATCATTCTTTAGATACTCTGGAGCTCTGTCATAGAAAATGTTGAAGGCATTAGTGAGCCTGATTTGTTTGGCCCTGTCAGAGACATTGAGCATACCTAGTGACTGAAGTTGTTCCTAGCCAACATGTGATCTGGGTCCTAGGTTCAGCATGAACCTAACCATTTTATTTTGAGTGACCTGAAGTTTGTGCTGTGCTAATTTAGATGATGCAGAGTACCAGGATGACACAGAATAGTCAAAATGACATTGAACAAGCGCTTGGCAGAGGGTCTTTTTGGTCGCCCCGGGCAAGCATCCCACCTGTCTATACAGGTATTTTATACGTGCTCTACACTTACTCAGGATAGATTCCAAAATTGTTTCACCTGACAAACTCGCGTCCAGTTTTAGTCCGAGATATTTAACTTGTGACACTGTTGTTATAGGAATATCATTACAGTTGACCGAGAAGCCCACAATGTCTTTCAGTTTGCGTTTTATTTCACATAAGATGGCTTCCGTCTTGCCCAGGTAAAGAGATAGTCTATTGTCCACTAGCCATTCACTACATGATTCTAGTTCTTTGGAAAGTGAAGCGGCAATACTTATTGGGTCTTTTCCTGAAACCAGAAGCACGCTGTCGTCTGCATACAGTAATAATTTACATGAGACGCTCAGTTCCATGTCGTTCACGTAACAGAGAAGGAGTTCATCATGCTGGACTCCGTCTTGCAACTGGAGCTTTTCGGTCGTCTCCGATTCCCAGCTGGCTGGTGGAGGCTGGTGTACCTCCTTTAGATTTACTGCGTCAATCTGTGGTTGTACGTTGTTGGTTTCGGATTCGGCGCCTTCCAGACTCTCTTGTTTGTACCCGTGTCTCGGGTCAATTTTTGTTTTCATATTATGGTCAACATCCTCGAATGCCTCATCCTTTTGGCTATAGAGTTCTAGTTATGAAGGAGCTTAATCTGTCGACGGTTCCTGTGAGTCCCGTGCACATTTCAAGGATTGCCCCCTGGGTCCTGCCTGAACCATCATTCTGCAGGTTTTTTACAGGCTCAAAGGATTCGGTCACTCCTCAGTCTCTTCTTCATTTGTTTCTGGAACATTCTTCTAGTCATAATAGTTCTGTGCCTGTGTATACTGATGGCTCTAAATCTGCCTCCGGTGTTGGTTTTGGTATTGTGTTTCCTGACTTCAGCCGTGGAGGTAGTCTTCCTTTAGCTGCCTCGGTTTTTACTGCAGAATTGTCTGCTATCATTTTAGCTCTGAAATTAGTGTTTGCTCACCGCAACAATAATTTTACTATTTTTAGTGATTCTCAAGGGGCTCTCATGGCTCTGGAATCTTTTAATTCTTCCCATCCAATAGTTTGAGCGATTTTAGAGTGGCTGTTTCTCATTCATCGTCGAGGGAGAAAAGAGTGGATTTTTGTTGGGTCCCTGCGCATGTTGGTGTCAAAGGTAATGAAAGGGTGGATGCTTTGGCAAAAGCTGCAGCTTTGAGACCTTCAACTGTAAATTACCCTCTGCCTGCTTCTGATCTGCGTACGCCTCTCATGTTTGCTGTTTGTGCTTGTTGGCAGGCACGGTGGGATTGTGTTACTGTAAATAAGCTCAGGGAAGTTACCAAATTAGTCATGCCAAGAGCTTGCCCTACCATTCCTCGCAAATAGGAAACTGCTTCGGCTCGCCTCCGCCTTGGACATACCAGACTAACACACGAGTTCCTTATGTGTGGAGGTGTACCGCCGTTCTGTGATGACTGTCTAGTTCCCCTTACTGTCAGGCACTTGCTGATTGAGTGTCCCAGTTTGGTCGAATTACGCCGGAGGTTGCTATTGTGGCACCGAAAGGCAGATGGTACTTACTGTCTCTCTTCGGTGCGTGGAGGAGAGGCTGGTTCCCCTGGAGATGATGTGTTTTTATTTTTGAAAAAGGCTGGCCTCTTTCAGTTTTTGTGATTGCATTGATTTTCCTTTGATATCTAATTTTACGCGTTGTTTTTACGATTTTAGTTTTCAGCAAATATGTTAGCTTGTTCGGTGCCATATGACCTTGTTGTTGCGGTGCCAAGATTTCTATCAATAAATTCAATTCTCCTTTGTTATTTATGTATTGCATTCAAATTGACATACTGTATAAGAGGTTGGAATAAATTAGACTATTAGGCATAGTTTAAGATTAGGCTAAAGGCAAAATCCGGTTAAATCAATTAATCACAGGCAAACTCAGAAAATATATGCAAAGAGAAAAATCCAAATAGAAAACGAAAACATAAAGGATATGAGGGTGAGTGAAAACACATATTAACCAAGGAAACACAAAACGACACAAACACACACAAGAACATGGATTGGAGAATATATAATTAAAGACAATTGCTTTGCAGATCTGTAATTGCAAGAGGGGTTGAGGTAATATTCCCAATTATTAATTATTATGATACTATACTATAGTATCCTAGACTAACATTACTCGAATCAATGTGTTCATGACATATCCATACGTAAGACTCAGAGTACATAATTATTAGTTTGCATCTTCTCTAATAAATGTATTCATATTAAATCATTGTTCATATTGTCTGCGTATAAGAACACATATAAAGTAGACGTGACATTTTGCTCAAAATTAAAACGGCATACCTAACTCTGCGATGGGTCACCATCATCACAACTAGTCACTATCACCATTACTATTACCATTATTATCATCACTACTACTCTCACCATCATCACTACTACTCGCATCATCACTTCTACTATCATCATCGTTACTACCATTATTACTACAACTACCACCATCATAATAACTATTTTCACCATCATCTTACAATAATAATAATAATAATAATCTTCTGGTTACTTATATAGCGCCCGTATCTCCTCCTTCGAGGATTCACAAGCGCTTGGCTTTCTTTAGTCTACCAGAGACCATTACCCATCCCCCTTGCTCATGGGGAGATGGTAACCGCCGGCTGTGTCCCAGAAAACTTTTCAATCTGAGCGGGGATTGAATGCGAGACTTTCAAGATGGGAATCAGGCACGCTATCAACTGAGCCAGCCGGACGGCTTGTCACCATCATCATTACAATTATGACCGTCATCACTACTACTAGTACTGTCACCATCATATCTACTACTGTCATCATCATCACGACTGTCATCATTATCACTACTGTCATCATTATCACTACAACTACAACCATCATCAAAACTACTATCACCATCGTCCCCATTATTACTACTATCACTTCTAATGTCAACTAAACTAACTTAACCTAACACATACGGGGCGAGTTGTTTTCGGAGCGTCATGTGTGTGTGCCCCTTAGGAGCACACACACACACACAGAACACCATCGACATTGCTGCCCCAGAAGAATGTTAGAGGAGTTGGGGGTGGGGGGGGGGAGTGGTTGATCCTTCGGTGGGTGGGGATGGGGGGAACCATATTTTTTACCTAAATGTATAACTATTGCACACATACTGGTGATGGGCTGGTCTATCAGAGTGAGAACTGAGCGATCTCTGCCATACCCATAGCTTACTCTGACTGTTCCTTTTACTTATATATTTTCTAGATCTCAAGTGACGACGTCTCTTCCGTGGATTGACCTCCCAATCTACCAAGATTGGAAGCAGAAGCGTCACATTTTTCCTTTGCCCCTCAACTTTCTCTTCATAATTGCTGAGGGGCACAGGGCCCTGGGTGGGGCTTTGGTTTCCCGGGCGTTTCCTCACCCTCCCCAGCTCCTGGCCATGGAGTGGCTTCGGTCACCCAGGCTTTATTATGGTCGGCAGGGAGGGTTCTGTGAGGGCGCTCGGTTATGGCCTTGGCCTTGCTTGGGGCCTTGGGGCTGTTCGGCCAGGCAGCTTGGGGAACAGCAACAACAACAACAACTATTGCACACATTCAAAACATATTTTTTGACTGACCGTCGGATTCACCCACCGAATGTACGTGTAAAGATTGGTGAAAATTTGTCGAACGGTCTAGGAGGAGTTTCCGGACAGACGTTTCGACCGGCATTGTACCACTATACGAGGAGGCGATACCACTCTGCTTATGCAGAGTTGATAACCATATTCATGATAATAAAAACAATAGAAAGTATGCGCACGAGCCTATTACTGGAACCACAACAGTCACGTGATCGATCCAGCGTGACGTCACGTTATGTACGACCCTACTGGTCTCCCAGCTAAATATGGTCGCCTAAATCAAGGTTAAGAAATACAACAGGTTGGCGCACGCGCAGCCTGCTGACGTCACCAGGCTGGACGAGAGAAAGAAAGATAGAAAAACACTCGCCTGCCAGCCAAGCTGCTGCCACTAGACCAGGGGTGTCCAACTCCAATATGCGGGCCTCATGCGGCCCCACTCCCTCTAGCATGAGGCCCGTGAACCAGTTTGGCAAAGTAGTGTCAAATATTGTATTTTTTTCTAGAAATCTAGACATAATTATTATTTCGTAAATATATTATATGTTCGTACTATATTAACTTAAGTTCTAATTCTAGGAAGTATTTGTGAGAGTAAGAAGCTTTTAAAGTAGATAGGCCATATGCAGCTTCACGCGATCTTATGTTCTTATGTAATTGGGGTTGGGTGTGACAGGGATCTGCCTTGTGAGGGCCGATCGGCTTTTTGCAGACTCCCATTTTCTTATGTTCTTATATTTATTCATTAGAGAGACGCAGAGTTAGAGGGGATTTGATAGAGGTGTTCAAGTGGGTTAGTGGGATTAATAGAGGGGACATGAAAAATGTACTAAAGCTCAGTGATAGCGAAAGAACTATAAAAAAAATGTCTTCAAATTAGATACATTTCGTTTCAGAAAAGATATAGGCCAATAGTGGTTTGGTAACAGAGTTGTAGATAGGTGGAATAGGCTACCAAGTGCTATAGTGGGATCAAGAATGATAGAGAGCTTTAAGATAAAATTAGATAGGCATATGGACGAGATGGGTCTCTGTAACGAGTGCAAGACTAATTTATTCAACCTTTCTATATATGGAAGATATATAATATTATGGATAATTTTGGTCATTCTTCGTTGTACTGACTCCAAACAAACTATATATGTCCAATTGTCCATTCTGTAATGAGGACATCAAATTTGAACAGCATAATCTGAACCTGGTATATACCGGTATACACACATACATACAAATAATTACATTCCGTAAAACCAGGTCGCTTCGGACTTGGGTCGTAACTTCGGACATCGGCGATGATAAGTAATTAGCCATTGTCATTATATAATGGAAACGCTTTTTATATATATATATATATATATATATATATATATATATATATATATATAGGGGAGGTGTGGTGGAGTGGTCTTGCCACTGGCCTGGTAATCCAAAGGTCCCGGGTTCAAATCCCGATGTATCAATGGGAAGATATTATTGGGATGGAATTTGTGCTGTACCTAGTATCAGTGCATTACCACAAAGCCCACCGAAACGTCAATAAAATACCCTCATTGTTCCCTGATTAAATAGCACTGTATGAATATTCCCATATTCAAAATATGCTATAGGGGTGCAATGCCTGGTGAGTTATCTGCTCAACAGGTGGCGTTGTGTGTGTGTAAGTGTGAAAGTCCGAGTGTAGGGGGTGAGACAGTGAAGCACGGGAACGAGATGGCTTCAGAGATGGGGTCGTTTCGGGCCATGAGTGAGCACCATGCCTCATGTGAAGGCAAGATGGCAGGTGCTCGTTGTACTCTACGTGCTTCACATGTCTCACTCCCTAGACTGGAACAAGACCTCACGGGCTTCACTGTTCATTGTAAAGCGGTGAATGTTAAGGCTCTCAGCCTATGCCCGAGAGGAAGTAAGTTGGAATATAGAAAAAAAAAAAAAAAAAAAAAAAAATATATATATATATCTATCTATCTATCTATCTATATGCTCAGGCCCAATCCCCATTTTGGGGGTAGCCGACTCAAGACAGAGCAAGAACAAGGAAAACACAAAAACATCATAAAACAAAAAATAAACACAGATAAAAAACACAAACTCTCACACATCCCGGTCACCCAGGAGAAGACCCAGAGACCAGGGTTACCAAGGTCGCTCCAGCACTCCCTCCGGCCCCTGACCACCCGGAGAGGTTCCGATCTCGGCAGGCAGACATGCAGCGGAGCCAAAGCCACAAGCCCTCCCACCACACTTCCAGGCACACCCTTCATATTAATCGTCTCCCCCGGGCCAGGCGCCTGATGGACTATTATCTAGTCCAACTTGCGCCGACCCCTTACTCCAAATGACCACCGTGTTCACTTCAACTATTCACAAGCATTCTCCATTCACTCTTGTCCACCACCACTTCCCCTGCCTGATCTATAGTCATTCCTCTATCATCCAAAGCCTTTTCTTACACAGTCTCTCCATCTCAATGGGGGTCTTCCTGCCCTTCTATCTCCCCTTGTATCTGACTCACATATTCTCTTTGTAAGCCTTTCATCTCCCATTCGTTCCACATGACCATACCAGCTCAGCACCCTTCTGTCCACTCTGGCTGACAAATGTTCCTGCTGCCCCACTCTCCTACGTATCTCTTCATTCCTCAATCTGTCTCTACGAGTAACTCCACACATACTCCTCAAGCAGCTCATCTCCATCACATCCAGCCCTCTTTTCTCCTTTTTCTTCAGAGCCCATGTCTCAGCCCCATACATCACTGTTGGCACAACAATTCCTTGATACAGTGCACTTTTTACTTTCACTCCGAGATTTCTCGTCTTCCACATACTTCCCATTGCTCCGAAAACCCTTCCTTCCTTCACACACTCTCTGTTTTAACCTCCACTTCCATACCTCCACTCCTGCTTATTGTTCCTCCTAGATATTTAAAACACTCTACTTGTTTCCAATATTTCCCCATCCAGCCTCACATCTAGATTCACCCTATGCTCTCCCCTATTACACACCATTACTTATACTTTTATTGACGTTCACCTTCAGTTTCCTCCTTCCACAAAACCACACCAAACTCTTTGACTACCTGCTGCAGTTTCTCATCAGAATCCGCCACCAATGCTATATTATATATATATATATAATATATATATATATATATATTATATTTTTTTTTTTTTTGTGGGGTCCGTTTAGAGAAATGGCAAAAGGAAGAGCATGTAAAAGCCCTAGGGAACTGACATGAGTATACTGTAAAAATGTACACGAAAAAAAATAGTATATATATGACGAAAATTTGTACATTTTTCGCTAACCTGCCAAACTTCTATCACCCTGAAGAAATGTGTTTGTATGAATTATGTTATGACTGATATAATTTTGTAGTAAAATTACCAGAAACAACATCCACCAAAGGAAATTTTTTACACTTGTATAACGCTCTAGCTAGAACACTATCATTACTATTGTGTCACCAAAACAAAAAAAAGGTAACTTCGGACATGGAACAAACAAATCGGTAATTCGGTTGAAAGTTTATTATTTGCCCAATGAAAATAATTCATAATACTTGTCCATCATTATAATGGTGGTTAAAGATCAAATAATCATTCTCTGAGTCCAAAAAACCATAACAATGCTAACCGATTTATGTATTTAGGATAATTCTGTATATTCAACGAAGAAACGTTGCATCCCTTGCATTATTCTACAGATATTTTCACAGCAATTGTTCCGAGGAACTTGCTTCAATTGTGCCGCCTCTCCACATCTTTCCCCGTAGAACTAGGGCAGCTGAGAGCGCCCATGAATTTACACTTTCTCCTCCACAATGCAGAACTTCTGCTTATCAGAATTAATTTATCCCCAGAGCTACTACTCTTTGGAATTCACTTCCCTCGAATTGCTTTCCACAAACTTACAATCTACAAATGTTTAAATCCAGTTGTTACAAACATTTTATGAATGGAGGATGCCTTTAGGCACATGGACCTTTTTGTTTTATCTGTATTTTTCCTTCCTCCGTTCATTGTCTCTTAAAAAAAAAAAAAAAAAAATATATATAATTATATAAATTTGGAGAGGCAATATTTTCTAAGAGCGAGTTCAATGCCTAACGAGAACAGATCCAAAATGAATATTTGTTAAACATCATATATAACCCCCTCCTATACTAATTATACAGGCCTATAAGTATTGACTGAGCATTTTCCAGTAAGACATTGGACAGGAATAAGCAGCAATAATAAAATATTCATATAAAATAGTAAGAGCCGAAAAATGAATGAAATAAAACCACGAACGTACGTCCGAAGATCCCCTCCGCTTGTCCAAAGCTATCCCAGCTGTCTTGGCAATCATTTTCCAGAAGAAATCACTGTATGTCCGAAGTTATCCATACATGTCCGTAGTTAGCCACTTTTCAAGATGACTTCGGACACCATTTAGGATAAGGATAGCTCTCTTATTATGGGGGACAATTTTAGGAGGCTTCCTGGATTACCGCGCACTATCACCACACATCACTTGACCTAGTTATATCTCTATAATGTGTTTCCTGGATTACCGCGCACTATCACCACACATCACTTGACCTAGTTATATCTCTATAATGTGTTTCCTGGATTACCGCGCACTATCACCACACATCACTTGACCTAGTTATATCTCTATAATGTGTTTCCTGGATTACCGCGCACTATCACCACACATCACTTGACCTAGTTATATCTCTATAATGTGTTTCCTGGATTACCGCGCACTATCACCACACATCACTTGACCTAGTTATATCTCTATAATGTGTTTCCTGGATTACCGCGCACTATCACCACACATCACTTGACCTAGTTATATCTCTATAATGTGTTTCCTGGATTACCACGCACTATCACCACACATCACTTGACCTAGTTATATCTCTATAATGTGTTTCCTGGATTACCGCGCACTATCACCACACATCACTTGACCTAGTTATATCTCTATAATGTGTTTACAGTCAAGAGATATCGTTAAAAAACCTCGAAAAATTTCCGAAGTTACACGGTTTTACGGTTCATAGCCTACATACTACACACACACACACATATATATATATATATATATATATATATATATATATATATATATATATATATATATAATGCATCCAAAATGCATCCAACAACTTGACAATATAAAGGCATTTTGTCCAGTTAAAATAGAAGAGCTGCACTTTCACAGGGCATTATACAGTAGTTATAGCATCACGGTATGAAGTAAAAAAAAACCCGGAGGATAGTGCTGGCTCGGCTGCTCCTTTGAGAATGAATGGTAAACAGTCGAGTGACCTCCTACCCTTCCACCCTCGTGACGTCATGCGCGAGCGGGTACGAGTTTGAGTGACCCCATGCTCCAACCTGTTGTATCTCTTAACCTTGGCCTAAATATGGTCTTTAAACAAGATCGGTATATTGTGTTTTCCACCGAAAATGTAAAGGGACATGGATAAACAGAGACATATATAGTGTGACAGGACCCTAGTCTATTTTCTAAAGTTGTTATTTTTTGCCTTTGAAGATTATATATACGGCTATGAGTTAGTATACAACCGACATCGCTTCAAATTATACCGCGGAAATTTTATGATCGGTATGGTATTTGTGTTCACCTAATATGTAGAGTAACGTCGATTGATATAAATAATGTTATTGTAGTAGGACCCAATCTGCATGTTAGCATTGTTATTCGATATTTGTAGTTTATATGAAGAGATAAGAACATAAGAACATAAGAACATAAGAGTCTGCAGAAAGCCGATTGGCCTAAGCAAGGCAGATCCCTGTCCCACACAACCCCAATTACAAAGCCCAATTATAGGCTCAACACTCTAATACCCTGAGGATCATCTTACCAAAACGGTTAGAGATTAACGCAGGATTACGGGGTCTGCAGAGCGCTGATTGGCCCAACCCTGCTGATCCCCCTTCACACCCAACCCCTCTCGTCCATATGCTTATCCAATTTTATCTTAAAGCTCCCTATCGTTTTTAATCCCACTATAGCACTTGGTAGTCCATTCCACCATCTACAACTCTGTTACCAAACCAATATTTGCCTATATCTTTTCTGAAACGAAATTTATCTAATTTGAAACCATTGGTACGAGTTCTTTCGCTATCACTGAGTTTTAGTACATTTGTCATGTCCCCTTTGTTAATCCCACTAACCCACTTGAACACCTCTATCATATCCCCTCTAACTCTGCGTCTCTCTAACGAATGTAAGCCTAATTTCTTCAACCTTTCTTTATACGGAAGATTTCTAATATTATGGATCATTTTTGTCATTCTACGTTGTACTCTCTCCAATGAATCTATGTCCATTCTGTAATAAGGACACCAAAATTGAACAGCATAATCCATATGGGGTCTTACTAATGACAAGTAAAGTTTTAAGATAACATCAGCAGTTCTGTTACTCACACTCCTTGAGATGAACCCGAGAATCCTGTTTGCCTTGTTTCGAACGCTTATACACTGTTGTCTAGGCTTCAAATCATTGCTAACAAACACACCTAGATCTTTCTCACAATTCGAGTTTTCTAATTCCACATTAGCTAGTTTATATTTAACATTTGTATGCATCTTCCCTATCTTTAATAGCTTGCATTTGTCAATGTTAAACTTCATCTGCCAATTTACTGACCATTCGTGTAAGGTATCTAGATCCCTTTGGAGGCACTCTATATCTCTATCTGAATCAATTGTTCTCCCCATTTTGGTATCGTCTGCAAATTTACTAATCCTACTAGTTATACCTAAATCAAGGTCATTTATGTATAAAACAAACAACAGAGGACCTAATTCAGATCCCTGGGGGACACCACTTTTGACTGCTCCCCATTCTGACTTCGTACCATTTATGCTGACTCTCTGCTTCCTACCAATTAGCCATGACCTAATCCATCCCAACAACGCCCCACCTATTCCATGCGCCTCAACCTTTCTCATCAATCTCTCATGGGGGACTCTGTCGAAAGCTTTACTGAAATCTAAATATATTATATCATATGACTTGTCATTATCTACTGCTTCATATACCTCTGAGAAAAAACTAAGCAAATTAGTAAGGCAAGAACGTCCCTGAGTGAATCCATGCTGAGAAGAATTTATTAAATTAAATGTATCTAAGTGGTTTCTAATTTTACTAGCAATAATTGACTCTAGTAGCTTTCCTATGATTGATGTAAGACTAATGGGACGGTAATTGGATGCTATTGATTTGTCACCTTTTTTGAAGATCGGAACTACGTTTGCAAGCTTCCAAGCTTCTGGAACTATACCTGTCTCCAATGACTTGTTAAATACAAATGTTAATGGGTAACTTAACTCATCCCTACATTCTTTTAATACTCTAGCATATACCTCATCAGGACCAGGCGATTTATGAGGTTTCAGTCTGTCAATTTCCTTAAGCACATCATTTCTACTTATAGTAACCGTACTTAACCTATTTTCTATACTATCGCTATATACCTTACGGACTTCTGGAAACTGTGCCAAATTTTCATTAGTGAAAACGGAAAGAAATTGACTATTTAATGTACTGCACATTTCTAAATCATTTTCTGCCATTTCTCCTATCGAAGTTTTAAGGGGACCAATTACATTTCTAACCTTGGATTTATATAGTTGGTAAAAAGCTTTAGGATTATTTTTTGAGTCATTGGCAACCTTAATTTCATAATTTCTTTTTTTCTTTCCTAATATCCTTTTTTACCTGTCTTGATAGATTCTGATAGTAAGCAAGTAGGTGAATTTCGCCTTTTCTAATTTTTCTATATATTCCTCTCTTTTGTCCTAGCAGATCTAATAGTCTATTATTCATCCATTTGGGTTGGTTCTGTGTTGATCTAAATTTTCTTTTGGGGATGTATTTATTTTGTGCATTGAATACTGACTTGATAAAATTATCGTATGTATCTACCAAGGTTGACGTCTCTTCCTGACTTAAGATGACAGGTGCCTGAGAAGGGGTACACTCATTTGGACACCTGGATCGACTTAATTTTTTGACCATAGGGTCCGCTAATAGGGCTCTTCTTAACCCACCATAATTGGCTTTTCTAAAGTCAGGTATTAATGTTGTATTCTCTCTGGTATTACCTTTCCATTGTATATTAAAATACACAGAATTGTGGTCACTATTTCCTAGGTGGTCCCCTATCTCTACATTATTTACCATATGTTCATTGTTACTGAAAACTAAATCGAGAATATTATTACCTCTAGTCGGCGTATCTATGAATTGAAATAAAAAACTATCTTGTACTACCTCTATAAACTCCTCAGAATCAGAGTCTCCTATTTGATGCTGCCAATCTATATTCGGAAAATTAAAATCCCCCATAATGCACACATTGCTAAACCTTGATGCCATTTTAATTTCCTCCCATAATGACGTTCCGTCATTTCTACTCATATTTGGCGGTCTATACATAACTCCAATAACTATGGTCTCACTACCTTCGTTAACCTCTACCCCAACACTTTCATTATCGTTATTTAGTCTAATACCTGATTTAATACAGCTTTTTAATGTATATATATATATCGAAGGTGTTGGTGATTTTCGCTTCGGCGTTCAGGAGAAAGGATGGAGGAATACGGATTCTTGCTTATCCCTTGTTCTATCTATCTATCTATCTATCTATTGCCTGATGCCGTGATCCCCGAAGGTGTGGCCACGAACGAACCGCCCCCATGCACCTCTGTCCCCAGTCAGTCGACGCTCCTCCCCCCCAACCAGCACCGCCTTCGTTCATGTACTTCCTCACTCCATCCTTCCACCTCTCATTCGGTCTACCTCTCCCTCCACCTCGCTCTCGTACACCCTCTTAGTCATTCTCTCGCTTTCCATACGTTCCATATAGCCGAACCATCTCAAGTTGTTCCTTTTCACACTTTCCAGCACATCTACCTCCACACCACACCTACTTCTTACTTCCTCATTAGTCTGTCTATCTCTCCATGTAACTCCGCACGCACTCCTTAAGTAATTCATTTCCACTGCTCTGACTCTTGGTCTGAGTCTCTCAACCAACGTCCATGCTTCGCTTCCGTAAGTCAGTGTCGGGATTACCACACTGTCATGCAAGGACTTCTTCACTTCCATACTGACCAACCTATTTCTTGTTACTGCTTTTAGCGTTCCTACAACCCTCTTCCCCTGTTGTACCCTCTCACTCACTTCTTCATCCATAGTCCCATCTTTACTCAACACACTGCCCAGATACTCAAAAGAGTTGACGATCTCCATAGCCTGACCGTTCAGCTTCACCTCACACTCTGTGACTTCACCCCTTTCGAAGACCATAACCTTGCTCTTCCCCGCATTTACCTTCAAATTATGTTTTTTGCACACTGTTCCAAACTCATTTACCAGACCCTGCAACTCCCATTCATTATCACTCATCAGAACTGTATCATCCCCAAACAGCAGTATAGGTAGCTTCCACTCAATTCCCTCCCTTTTCAGTGATACACCAACATCCACTGCTCTTGATAGTATTTCTTTCATGACTCCATCCATATATACAGTAAAAAACCACGGGGACATCACACACCCCCGTTTCAAACCAACATTCAGGTCAAAGAACTCGCTCTGCTCACTCTCCACATGTTCTGCCGCCTTTGCACCCTCATACATGCTCTTCACTGCTTTCAGCAACTTGCCCTCTACTCCGTATATTCTAAGTACTTTCCACAAACCTTCTCTATCCACTCTGTCATAGGCCTTCTCCAAGTCCATAAAGGCAACATACACCTTTTGTTTCTTCTCCAGATACTTCTCCACAACACAATTCAGGGTAAAAATCTGATCTACACATCCTCTTCCCTTCCTAAAACCTCCCTGCTCGTCACCTATCCATTCCTCCGTTCTCACTCTCACTCTCTCAATCACTACCCTACTGTATACCTTCCCTACTACGCTTAGAAGACATATTCCTCGGTGGTTACCACACACTCCTCATTCCCCTTATATAGGGGGACTATTATGCCAGTCTTCCAGTCATCGGGTGCACTCCCCTTCTCCCATGCTAGTTTGCACATTTTCCATACCCATTCTATCACTATCTCACCACCATACCTCAACATTTCCCCACACACTCCATCTGTTCCTGGTGCTTTCCCCAACTTCACTCTTTTCATGGCTTCCCACACTTCTGACCTCCTGATCCCCACCTCCTCCTCCACTACTTCTCTCCCATACCATGTCCAGCTCTGTTTGCTGGCTCTTCATTCCTTACATTTAGCAACTCACTGAAGTACTCCCTCCATCTTTCGACTCTCTCTTGCTTCTCGGCTAGCATTCTCCCATTCTTATCTTTCACACCCTTACTGTTTCCCTTGCTACCTTCCCTAACTTTCTTGACTTCTTTCCAGAACAGTTTCTTACTCTCCCTCCATTTTACACTCAGATTCCTTCCAAATTCCTCATCTACTCTTCTCTTACTTTCCTTCACTACTCTCTTCACCACTCTCTTACTCTCCAACGTACCTCACTCATTTCTGTCTCTCGGAATCTTCATTCCCTCTACTACCCAACCACAATCTATATGCTTTCTTCTTTTCTTCCACAGCTATTCTTACCTCTTCTGTCCACCATCCTGTATCTTTCACTCCCCTCCCTCTTCTCCTCATTCCACACACCTCCTCACATGCTGCACAGATCTCATCCTTAAACACCTTGCTCATCTCCTCCACTTCCTCCATAACTTCCAGGTCGAACCCACCTAGTCGTCTTTACACTGCTCTCCTGTACTCCTCCCTGACTTCCTCCTCCTGCAACCTCTCCACCCTCCTCTCGCCTCCCTCCAGCTCTCCTCACCCACTTCTTTTGTATCCTAACCTTAGCTACCACTACATAATGATCAGACCGACCCCCTCCAATACCCCTATACACCCTAGCATCCATCACGGATTTCTTCATTCGTTCATCCCTTGTTCTACTTCCTTTAAATTCACGTAGTTTGCTGCCGACACTCGTCGACTTTCACACAGGGATGGCGTATGAGGGTGTATGAAGGATCAAGAGTTGTGGAGAGATGATATGTATAAGTATATGGCCAGCAAAGAATATAACGGAGAATTAGGGTTTTCGACGGCCAGATTTTTTTTTTTTTTTTTTTTTCTATATTCCAACTACTCCCTCTCGGGCATAGGCTGAGAGCCTGTACATTCCACCGCTCAACACGGTGAAGCCCGTGAGGTCTTGTTCCAGCCTGGGGAGTGAGACATGTGAAGCATCCATCATGGCTCAAAGCAGCTCCATCTCTGAAGCGGCTGGTTGCTTCGCTCAAGTGCTTCGCCGTCTCACCCTCCAGACTCAGACCCTCACTCTCAGAATGCCACCTATTGAGCAGTGAACTCACTAGGCATTGTCCCCCTGTAACATATTTTGAATATGGGAATATTCATACAGTGTTATTTAATCAGGGAACAATGAGGGTATTTTTTTGGCATTTCGGTGGGCTTTGTGGTAATGCACTGATACTAGGTACAGCACAAATTCAATCCCAATAATATCTTCCCATTGACATATCGGGATTTGAACCCGGGTCCATTGGATTACCAATCCAGTGGCATGACCACTCCACCACACCTCCCCTTAATAGATAGCAGACTATAGCGGCGCCTTATGTCAACAAACAAAGGAGGGATAACATAATTAATTTGAGAGAAAAATATGTATAAGTAATATGAAGAGGGCTTAACAAAAATGAAACTGCCATCGTTCAAAGAACGAATCCTGGGTAGGACAGTGCACCAATAACAACAACAACAACAACAACAACAATAAACATATTTCTATAAATATTAGCTTATAGAATAGTCAACGTTATTCAGACAACTACTGTATCTCTTAAATTATGACGGTACTATGGTTGAGCGTGAAGTCACAGAAGAAAAAGAAGTGATATACGTCTGTTTACTGAATTTTAGAAGCCTGAATGTATATGAGTTCAAGACTTTCAGTGCGCTTACCTTTTGAGTAACTATACCGTAACTATACTAACCTAATACCTAGAGGGCTGAGCATAAACCGAGCTCCCTCACACTCCACATATATTAATCCCGGCTACATAATGTACACCTGTCTACAATACAAAACTGAAAATTATATTTTAAGAGTCCAATACACCCCCGGCAGCACTGAGGGGTCTTTACCAGGTGCAAACATGGTTATTTTAACATACAGTTTTTTGAGGGTATTGTTTTCTGTAATAATATGTATCCCCTTCTGTACCGGTGACGTCTTTTTAATTTTATTCCAGCTATGTCAATATCGTTTTGTGCAGTTTTAGAAGGATCTGTGGTAGGAAAAATGGATAAGTAAGATAGTTTGATGCCTGTTAATGGCTGCAGGTATTTCTAAAACTGAATAGTATTGGCTAATCGTAGCCAGAGAAAAGCTAAAAGGACGGCACCGGTACTGACAGGGTTAAGGAAGGGAATTATATAGCACGTTCTTGACCCTTTTGGGAACCAATGTGAGGCTTATAGCTGCTCGGCCCACTTTTACTACTGTTGTTATTGTTGATGATTTGTTTCCTCTTGTTGATCTTGATCAGCCTAAAGATGTTGCAGGGAGAGGGATCGAGCAAAACAAGGAGGTAGGGAGGAATAGGGTTTTGAACAACTGATAAGCAGGTTAGTAGATGGATTAGCCGCACACCACTGTAGAAAACTAGTGCTAAAAATACATATAAGGCCTCGGAGTCAGACGGACCCTAAATTGACTGGTCAATCCTGTAAGTCCTTCAGTAAACTGGCATGGGTTGTCCCTCTTACAGGGGATAGGTTCGCTTGGGGGCATTATTGTTATGTATGGCCACCCCCATTAAGGGGAGAAAGGCGTCTGGCAATAAATAGATAAGTTCATAGCGCTTGATCGAGGTCTTGAGTGTTTTTCAATGCTTGTTTTCTATGTTTCAGCATTCTATACACTCTAAAGGAAAGGAGTCTTTCTTATTGTGTGGATAAAAGGGAAGACACGATTATGTTCCATAAATGTTACTGCGTGTACAAATCAACTACAGGTGGGATTATGATAGTTTGTAACTAGTTATCCTATTCATATAGATTTTGTTTAGTGTGTTGTCGTTTCGATAGTTTGTAATTCTAATGAGTTCGCTATATTATATATTTTATATTTGAGCAGTAACCTTTGAGTTCGTTTTCAAGTTTAATATTTTAAATTCAGGAACATATTGTTATGGCAATTTCTAGCTCTAGCACAGTTTAAGCATGTTGTGTGCTACTGCACGGTACTTTGTTAAGTCTTGTTAAAATAGAGGAATTTATGGACCCTTTACGTTTTTCTTTATGCAATTAAAAATATCTGGATTAATCTTTGGATATAGCTTTTTGTTCAATAGACAGTATATGTAGTTTAGTAAATGATGCATAGACAGTTTTATTCATGGATATTTTCCAGAGATAGGCAGTACTTATATAATTAGAAATAGGTGAAGTCCACAAATAATTGCCAGTGGACTTGAGACTATATGGCATTCGAGTGTACTGCAGTCCAACGGCCTAGAGGCAACCCTCTCTGATACACTGCAATGTAATAAGTTAATTGTTCTAATCTTGATTCTCGATTTATCTTACATGATATTGCTAAATTTGTTTGGACAGTTCTGGAGCCACAATATTATAGATACAATAACAAATATCATACTGTATCCAAATTAAAATGTATTGTTTTAATAATTAAAGTAAAACAAGCGACTGTTCAGCACTTTGCGAGTGGCTTCGACCCCAGCTAAATACAGGTTAAATGAACAAGGTTTGGTGGATGGTAGGATATTGACCCTCCCTGTTAACACCGACAATATCTACCGGTACAACACACAACGCCATCCCCAGCCAAGCCATTTCACTGACACTTACTTTTATCAAGACTTCCAGGTATATTTTTGGGGAGGTTGAGGCTAAATGAGTCGTATATATATTTGTTTCTTCCCACACAAAAACACAGACATGCAAATCAATGATACAAATATTCAAATTTCTGATGGACCAAACGTTTTATACACTCAAATCGCCTAGCAGCTGCGATATGTTAATTTATATAGCCCACCGTGGTGCGAAAGAATGATCGAAAAGCCGACTCGACCCTTATGTGTATCACACCTACACATCCCACTGCGAATGTGTTTTGCACAAAAAACTATGGTTGTGTTGTGGTCAAAGGTCGGGAGTTGCACGGCTGGTGAGAATAGGCGCATCCTTGTCATCTGGCTTGCACGTGGGAAGAGGAATGGGAGGAATTTAGTAATATCCCTTATAAAGTAATATAATTGCACCACTAGGTATATGTGAAGAATTATGACCCAGCTATTAATAGAAGACAAATAATATAGCATGTAAAGCCATATGGTAAGGTACAGTACAAGCGAGTCGGGAGGGAGTGAGTGGTGGGAAGGAGGGTGGATTTTTCCCTTCCTTCCTCCCTTTGTTTATTGATCGCTTGCAAGCCGGCATGCTCCCTCTAGGGCACCTCTACTAACTGACTCGTATATTACCTATTGGGATACATGGGATATATCTGGGGATAATGGACGGTCCCAGAGCCATGTCACCTTTCTCACGATAAAAAAGGTGTGTGAGTGTGAGTTGTAAGTATATTATTATGTTTGGTATCGAAAGTTGCCATGTAACAATTCCCGATCCAATTTCCAGCCGCCTAGGCCTGTTGGTACGGTTTGTGTACACGTTTCAAAATGTTTTTCCTGAAGGCAGGTTACAGCTTCATAATAAAACATTTCCGAAGGTATGTCGTAAATGCGGGGCAAATAATTAAACTATAACAAAACTCAAATATATGTTGTGAAAGCTATTCTTGTTTTTTAACACTCTAGTAGCGGGTCCCGCCTTAAGTCGGGTTAGAGAACCATAGCCTAAACAGCGGGTCCCGCCTTAAGTCGTAAGAGATGTTGAGCACATTATCGGCTCTGAGAGAGAGTCCACGCGGTGGGAGGACCGCAGGCGGGCTCTGACCACTTGGCCTGGGCCTAGCGAGGTAACTGCCGTCACTACCACATCCCAACACATCCCTGGTCCCGCGAGACAAGGTAAAAACTGATGAAATTACTGTATTTTAGGTTTTTTCCCTTCGTGTTGCAACATCGTTGCAAGAGAACCCATGGTCGTACAAGGATGGTTCAGGTGTCAATGGAAAGCTCTATTATCGCCTTTTCACGGATACATAATTGTATTACGCTCTGGCTCTTCTTTATGCATGAAAAAGAGTATGAAATGAAGCTCGTTTAGGGTAAATATGCCCGCTTGGCAGGTAGTAGATGTTACAAAAGGACCGATTTTTAGGGGTTAAAACAAACTTGATGACTTACCTCCAATAGCGTATTATTATATTAACGCATATATGCATTATTGTATAAAATGGATAATACGAGTGTTGGTCTCCTTTTTCCTAATTTAGCACATACTCTGTGCTGGCCATATCTTCCATGTATAAGAAACCAATCCTCGCAATAATAAAAACAACTAATAAGTTGATTACCTACAACAAAATTATGTAAGTAGTTATTAGTCCAGGTAATAAAAACAGTTTCCATTAGCCCGTTCAGTACCATTATTCAGTTTGCTTGCTTTAATTCATGGCTATCTTTAGACAAGTTTATTCAGGTTAGGAAGACCCTCTGAGAGTCAAAGAGTTAGTTTTTGAATGAAGGTCTTATAAATTATGTATAAAATCACTGACTAATTATACACAGCAAACCTCAGTAACAAGTAACACTGTCTATCTATCTATCTATCTATTGCCTGTCGCCGTGGTCTCCGAATGGGTGGCCACGAACGAACCACCAACATGCACCTCTGTCCCCAGTCAGCCGATGCCCCTCCTCCCAACCAGCACCGCCTTCATCCATATACTTCCTTACTCCATCCCTCCACCTTTCTTCGGTCTACCTCTCCGTCCTTCCACCTCGCTCTCTTACACCCTCTTAGTCATTTTCTCCCTTCCCATACGCTCCATATGGCCAAACCATCTCAAGGTGTTCATTTTCACACTTTCCAGCACATCTACCTCCACCCACACCTCCTTCTTACTTCCTCATTCATCTGTCTATCCTTCCATGTAACTCCGCACCCACTTCTCAAGTGACTAATTTCCACCCCTCTCACTCTTGGTCCGAGTCTCTTCTCCAACGTCCATGCTTCGCTTCCGTAAGTCAGTGTCGGGATTACCACACTGTCATGCAAGGACTTCTTCACTTCCATACCGACCACCCCATTTCTTGTAACTGCTTTCAGCGTTCTCACATCCCTCTTCCCCTCTCCCGCACTTCTTCATCCATAGTCCCATCTTTACTCAACACACTGCCCAGATACTTAAATGAGCTGACGATCTCCATAGCCTGACCGTTCAACTTCACCTCACACTCCGTGACTTCACCCCTTTCGAAGACCATAACCTTGCTCTTCCCCGCATTTACCTTCAGATTCCGTGTTTCGCACACTGTTCCAAACATATTTACCAGACCCTGCAACTCCCATTCATTATCGCTCATCAGAACTGTATCATCAGCAAACAGCAGTACAGGTAGCTTCCACTCATTTCCCTCCCTTATCAGCGATACACCAACATCCACTGCTCTTCTTTGTATTTATTTCATGACTCCTTTCATTATACAGTAGGCAACCATGGGGACATCACACACACCTGTTTCAACCCTACATTCAGGTCAAAGAACTCACTCTGCTCATTCTCCACACGTACTGCCGCCTTTGCACCCTCATACATACTCTTCACTGCTTTCAGCAACTTGCCATCTATCTATCTATCTATTGCCTGACGCCGTGATCCCCGAAGGGGTGGCCACGAACGAACCGCCCCCATGCACCTCTGTCCCCAGTCAGTCGACGCCCCTCCTCCCAACCAGCACCGCCTTCGTTCATGTAGTTCCTCACTCCATCCTTCCACCTCATATTCGGTCTACCTCTCCCCCTCTGTCCCTCCACCTCGCTCTCGTACACCCTCTTAGTCATTCTCTCGCTTTCCATACGTTCCATATGGCCGAACCATCTCAAGTTGTTCCTTTTCACACTTTCCAGCACATCTACCTCCACACCACACCTCCTTCTTACTTCCTCATTAGTCTGTCTATCCCTCCATGTAACTCCGCACGCACTCCTTAAGTAATTCATTTCCACTGCTCTCACTCTTGGTCTGAGTCTCTCAACCAACGTCCATGCTTCGCTTCCGTAAGTCAGTGTCGGGATTACCACACTGTCATGCAAGGACTTCTTCACTTCCATACTGACCACCCTATTTCTTGTTACTGCTTTTAGCGTTCCTACAACCCTCTTCCCCTGTTGTACCCTCTCCCGCACCTCTTCATCCATAGTCCCATCTTTACTCAACACACTGCCCAGATACTTAAAAGAGTTGACGATCTCCATAGCCTGACCGTTCAGCTTCACCTCACACTCTGTGACTTCACCCCTTTCGAAGACCATAACCTTGCTCTTCCCCGTATTTACCTTCAAATTCCGTTTTTCGCACACTGTTCCAAACTCATTTACCAGACCCTGCAACTCCCATTCATTATCACTCATCAGAACTGTATCATCCGCAAACAGCAGTATAGGTAGCTTCCACTCAATTCCCTCCCTTTTCAGCGATACACCAACATCCACTGCTCTTGATAGTATTTCTTTCATGACTCCATCCATATATACAGTAAACAACCACGGGGACATCACACACCCCTGTTTCAAACCAACATTCAGGTCAAAGAACTCGCTCTGCTCACTCTCCACACGTACTGCCGCCTTTGCACCCTCATACATGCTCTTCACTGCTTTCAGCAACTTGCCCTCTACTCCGTATATTCTAAGTACTTTCCACAAACCTTCTCTATCCACTCTGTCATAGGCCTTCTCCAAGTCCATAAAGGCAACAAAGCAACTTGCCATCTACTCCGTATATTCTAAGTACTTTTCACATACCTTCTCTATCCACTTTCACTTTCAAAATAGTTGTTATTCCCATTCACCCAAACAAAGAAATATATATAATATATAGATCACAATTACCATCAACAAAAATCCATATCATTGTGTCCCATAAATAATGTTGGATAATTCATCACTGCTGCCTTCTCCTCTCTGAAACGTAAAGCAAATACTATTACGTTTTATACCAAGGATCACTGCTGATCTAGTCAAGGTAGAGATTCCCAAACTGCGGCTACATTCCAGAACTTGCCTTGCCCTATAACGAGCTTAACATTCAAGCTTATGTTTGTATGTTTGTGAAGTAACGCATTGTAAGTCTTTGGTTCCCTAGTTCCCACAACGAACGATAAGTTTGTAACTCCTGAGTCAGAAAACAAACATCAATCTTCTACTTTTGGTGGCGTTGACTGAATTAATTTTCAAATTTGTATTGTCACTGCAACATTCAGAATTCTGAGTCTGAATTTTGGAGAATCCTCTGTAGTGTCCTGATAAAATATATATATTTATTCAAAGTACATTTAAGTACAACAAATTCTACTTCAGTACGGTGAGCCCAAGATGACACCACTTTCATGAAAGTAATATTTATCTCGGGTAACAATTCGACGCTCACAGGTTCTTCTCCAAGTTATTATAATCATGTAATAATAGCGACAACAAAATTAACAATAATCATGTCCCCTTTATTAATCCCACTAACCCACTTGAATACCTCTATCTTATCCCCTCTAAATCAGCGTCTCTCTAACGAATGTAAGCCTAATTTCTTCAACCTATCTTCATATGAAATATTTATAATATTACGGATCATTTTTGTCATTATATATTGCAGACAGCACAGAAATATTTAGTATGAGAATGACAGGAAAGTTTGAGCCATAAAGTTGAGAATTCAGAGGAGTCAACATCGGGAACACGAGAGCAAGTGAGTTTGTTACGCATGTATGCACAACATCCGCCTTTGGCTTTGAAACTAGGATAGAGAAAGTAGGAAGATACAGAAGATGCTGGCAGGTGCTTCAGACACCGGAGTTACAGTGAGGAAAAGAAGATCAGGTTTGTAGGAGGCGAGATGGTGTTCAACAGAGTGAAAATTAGAGGAAAGGCTGCAAATGTTGCAAACGTTAATAATAAGAGTAACAGGCCAAGGTCCAGATATCTTTGATGGGTCGCCGGGGGAAGGTCGGGCGGCTGTGGGGGCATTTATGCCCCCCCCCCTCCCCCCCCCCCCCCCCGACCAACCCCACCCCACCCCACCCCAACCCAACCCCTTGGGACTCTGAGGCTGGGCCATTGTTCATCATTTGTTTGCAGATAAATTTTGAGGAAGAGATAAGTGTGGTGTGCATATTTAGTGTAGAACAGTAGATAGAAGGAGAAGGTGTTTGTGAGAGCAAGCTGGATTATTCTCAGTGTAAGTGAGGGGCATAGAAAATCAGTAAGAGAGGCCGAGCAAATTAAACAATAGTTTCAGCTACTCCTTATCAAATGCCTATAGCCTCTCCTGGATCTAGTCCTGTTCTATTGTTGTCTACAATCTCACCCTGTAAATTAACAAAACGCATGTGTGAAAGGACTGTTTATGTTCTATTAAAGGGAGGAAAACAGTTATCAATATACTGGTATGATGCAACTTTTGATGGAGCTTGCCTCCTGCCCTTACACTTAGCAAGTATATTACTATACGGCGTGTTTCCCTCGCTTTGGAATATATTAATCAAAGTTGAGCCAAACTCCCCTGGAGGCTGGAGTATACCAAGCTTGACTACGTAATTGGGCAGCCACCGAGTCTGGGTGGGTCAGTGGCTTAATTGAACAGCCTGTGTGATGATGCCTGCCGGCAGTTGCCACTATATGGTAACACGTACAGTATAATATGGGCTTATGTAGGAAATGCATAATGTTGTGTTGCAAGTATAAGATCAATGTATAGTTCAGATAATTTCAGTTGGTAACCACAAGGGTGTTGTTCTCGCTATGGTTTACAGGGATTGTGCCAGAAGATATATGATGATATAATGAAGTTAAAAGTAGCATATGAACTTGATCAAAATATTTAACCCTTAGAAGATTATGACGTATGTTGACAGTGTATTATGGCTATTAGATGATCATACAAAATCAAAGAACGATTTGTGGGAATTATAAGGGTAAAGATTATCTCAATTAAGCCACTAACTTCCACATACCCTTCTTAAACTGAATACAATCGCATAATGATAGCCAGAAAAAATAAAATAAAAGCATAATTAGATCTTGCAAGGGTTTGCATTTATTTTGTTTTATTTAATTATATATTTTGTGTATTATAGTTTTATTTTACATAATTAAATGCATTAGGGAAACACATGAAGGACAACACAATCTACACACCCAAACAAATGTTTCAATTAAGTTAAATCCTCGTCATATACTGTAGAGTTGTGGTAATAGTGATGTTGGTAACAAACCCGTACACCACCACCACCAACCAGTGGACACTCCAATACGTCTCAAAGTGCACTAATTGTTGTTCTTCTTGACATTATCCTTAGGCGAAACACAAATAGGATCTATCTATAACACTCACACCATATTAGGCAACTGGGTCAACCCAATATATATATACAAACATACTAAAATATCTTTAAGGGGGAGGTAGTTGCGTTTATTGGACCCCCTTCAATTTAGGAAGTAATCTGTAAAGCCCATATCTATGCCAGCATATGCGGCTCACAAAGTTATGTACCGATGTTCACGAAATATGGTGGGCAAATTTATTATGCCCCAAGGAAGAAGATATTTGAATTAGAAGGTGATCGGAATAGTGTATGCCTCCGGCAGTGTAGGCGGATCGTAAATTATGGTGACTGCGAAGTTAAACACTTGTTTTATACCTTACTCCTTTGAGCGCCTCATATACGCAGTATATATATGCGCAGTATATATATATATATATATATATATATATATATATATATATATATATATATATATATATATATATTGCAGTTTTTATCATTACATTTCTACTTTGTTTTCATCCATAAGCATGTCCTGGCAATCTCCACACAAACAAACAAGGGTGCGCAATACAACTCTTCCGATTATTGTGGTGCCAGGTTAATGAGAGACAAATAGCCTCGTATCTGTTGCTGCCAACCAGGAGGCATTTATCTTGTCAGCCACCCAATTAACGCGGATTTCCGACCGCGAGTTTATTTTAAGCAACCCAGTTACGACCATCCATACATGTGGCACCTTGTATCTCATCTGTTTGACTCACTACCTACAGTACATACTAAACAAATTTGCTGAATTGTTGCTGTATATCTAGCTAGCTATATATATATATATATATTTTTTTTTTTTTAAGAGACAATGAATGGAGGAAGGAAAAACACAGATAAAACAAAAAGGTCCATGTGCCTAAAGGCATCCTCCATTCATAAAATGTTTGTAACAACTGGATTTAAACATTTGTAGATTGTAAGTTTGTGGAAAGCAATTCGAGGGAAGTGAATTCCAAAGAGTAGTAGCTCTGGGGATAAATGAATTCTGATAAGCAGAAGTTCTGCATTGTGGAGGAGAAAGTGTAAATTCATGGACGCTCTCAGCTGCCCTAGTTCTACGGGGAAAGATGTGGAGAGGCGGCACAATTGAAGCAAGTTCCTCGGAACAATTGCTGTGAAAATATCTGTAGAATAATGCAAGGGATGTAACGTTTCTTCGTATGGATAATGTAGGAAGGTCCTGTGTGATTGCAGGGTTATTGATTAATCTAATAGCTTTATTTTGAATTTTGTCCAACTGCCTCAATGCAACCACTCCACTTCCACCCCACAGAGGTGAACAGTAATCCATCTGAGAACGCACATGACTTTTATATATCACGGCCAACTGCTCGTCAGTGAAGAATTCTCGAACTCTGTACAAGAGTCCCAGTTTTTTAGAGGCATTCTTAGCAATGCTTCTAACATAATGTGTCCAGCTCAAGTTAGTAGTTAATGTTACACCGAGAATGTCAATACTAGGGGAAGTGGGAATATTTACATCATTAAAAAATATATGGGAGTCAGTGAGATTCTGTCGGTTAGAAAATTGAATGTACTTGGTTTTCTGTGCATTAAAGGAAACTAGATTCTTTTGTCCCCATCCATTAATTCTAGAAAGGTCCTGGTTCAGAGAAATTGCAGTGTTTATTTTTGAATTTATAAGATCGGGTTGGGTGAAAGAATTGGTAAATGTGAAGGAACTGTGGAGTGTTGAGTCATCTGCTTAGGAATGTATTGGATTATGAGTGGTAGATATGAGATAATTGATATGAATGAGGAACAGAATTGGGGCCAAAACTGATCCCTGGGGAACACCAGCATTTATTGAGTGAAATTGAGAATAAAGGCCATCTACCATTACACATATTTTTTTTCTGTTATGAAGATAAGAAGAAATTAGTGGAACTAACGATGCAATGTGTGACATCTTCGACAATAAGGATTGATGCCAGACTCTATCAAATGCCTTTGATATATCCAGTGCTATTGTATGTGTTTCACCATGTTGGTTTGTAGCTTGGTTGATTTGATGCGTAAGAAGGCAAAGCATGTCTGCAGTTGATCGACATCGTCTAAAACCATATTGCCTATCACTGATTAATTTATTATTCTCAAGATGCTTAATTATGTGATTATTTAATATAAAATATTTATCTATTATCTATCTAACTATCTATATATCTATATTAGGTTAGCATAATTCCACAGGCTTGATGAGGCAAGGGTAGTTTAGGCTACCAAATATAAGTAATACCCTAGATACGAACAATCATAACTGAGTTGCATATAACCTACTCTGTGCCAGGCCCGCTATAGCTCTTTTGCGTTTCCCGACCTAAGAGATTCAGCCTGGATATTCTCTTAACAGTCTAGGGAGAGGGGTTGTGAATTCACACTATTTTGTTTTTCTGGCAATTTATGATGGGTAACTTTATTCTTGTATTATTGTGTGTCTTGTTTTCTGCAATTGAGCAGAAGGTGGCAGACGGTACAAAGGAGTACAAAAGAAATCAAGCAACAACAGATCTAGTGACCCTTCTAGGCTGCTTGTCCTCCAAAACACTGAGGATCAAGTGTCCAAACAGTGGTTTAGAGTGGGTAAGGGAACATTGGAAAGGGAACTACTGCCCTGCCACTAACGTGGCAGGACTAGGAAGTTAGTAGGGGACATATGGGTTAGTAACTGAGGGGAGGATAAAATAAAGTTATTCATTTACAAACGCAGTCAGTCGCGGGTTTGATGCGAGATATTTGTCTATGCGGAATTTAAATGAATCAACGGTACTGCCGTCTATAACGTCTCGGGAAGCCCATTCCACAAGTTGACAACTCGATTGAAGAAGAAATTCTTAGATTAGTGCGAGTTAAAAGATATACCAATAATTTTGCAACCGTTTCCCTGCGTGTAATTAGATTGGTCGACAGTGAAGTACTTACTACAGTTCATATTGTCGATGCCTTTGATGATTTTGAACACTTGAATTAAGTCACCTCTTAATCTGTGCTGGGTTAAAGGAAATAGATTTAATTCTCTAAGACGCTCTTCGTATGGTTTGTTCTTTAGGCTAGGTATAATTTTGGTAACTCTACGTTGAACTCGTTCTAGCTTGTTTATGTCTTTTTGGTAATAAGGGCACCAGCATTGAACGCAGTATTCCAGAAGAGGGCGGACTAAGGAATTGTAAAGGGTTAGGATTACGTCTTTGGATTTATGCTCAAATGATCTGCCTATAAAGCCAATTATTTTGTTTGCCTTCTTAACAACTTCTGAACATTGTTGACTCGGTTTTAGGTTACTCGATATTGTTACTCCCAGATCGGTTTCGCTGTTTACATTCTTAAGCGGAGTGCCATTCATCGAATAGTTTGCTTTCTCATTTAGGTATCCGATATGTAGTACTTTACATTTATCCGCATTGAAACTCATTTGCCAAATTTGGGCCCAATGTAACAATTTATCTAGATTGTGTTGCATATCGTCAACTTGATCTTTTGAGAGTACGCTATTTGCAATTTTTGTATCGTCAGCAAATTTTGAGATTGTACAGGTGAGACCCTCATCTATGTCGTTGATGTAAATTAGAAAGAGAATTGGTCCTAGTACCGATCCCTGGGGTACCCCGCTACTTACATTGGTCCATTTAGATGCCTTACCGTTTATGACTACTCTTTGCTTTCTGTCGCTGAGCCAATTTTCTATCCATTTCAACACACCGTCTTGTATTCCATGCGCTTTTAGTTTTAGCAGTAAACGTTTGTGGGGAACTTTGTCAAAGGCCTTTTGAAAATCAAGGTATATAATATCTACAGCTTTACTCTCATCGTAGAGGTTGAGGATATCGTGGAAGAAGTCTAAGAGGTTTGTTAAACAGGAACGTTTTTTACGAAAGCCGTGTTGAGTATCTTTAAGTATGTTATTTTCCTCTAAGTGATTTACGAGTCTGTCTCTTATGACCGTTTCTAGCATTTTATATACAACTGAGGTTAAGCTAATTGGACGATAGTTACTGGGTAGGGATTTGCTGCCTTTTTTGAATATCGGTGTTACGTTACGTTGGCTATCTTCCACTGATCAGGCATAGTTCCAGACTGCAAGGATTTATTGAATAGTAATGTCAGTGGTTTGGAGAGCTCATCCTTAGCTTCCTTTAGAACTCTAGGCGAGATTGTATCAGGTCCAGGCGTTTTATTTACCTTGAGTTTATCTAAACAATTAAATACTTCTCTCTCTGTAACGGTGATATTGCTTAGAACATCTGAATTATCAATCTGAATCGGCGATGGTGTAGGGATATCACTGAGGTCTTCTGTTGTAAAAACTGATGCAAAGAAGGTATTGAGGGCATTACTCATTTGTACTTCGTCTTTGGTGTATTCTACATTTTCATCGACTAACGGTCCAACAGTTGAAGTAACTACGTTTTTCTTTCTGATATAACTATAGAATTATTTCGGGTTTGTTTTACTTTGATTCGCAATATTTAACTCTAGGGTCTTTTTACTTTGCTTAATTAACTTTTTGGCTTTGCGTCGTAGCTCTACAAATTTCACCCGTTCTTCGTCATTTTGTGAGGATTTTAATCTATCATTAGCAAATTTTTTAGCAAGCAGGCAGTTTGAAATATCTTTATTCCACCATTTGGGCTTATTATTATGGCCTGGACGCCGTATTTTCGATGGTATGCAGTCTTGCACTGCTTTTAGGTAAGTGGTTTCGAATAACTTCCAAGATGTATTTATGTCGTTATTGTTTATTAAAAAGCTCCAGTCAGTTTCTTTAAACATAGCTCTAAGTTTATGAAAGTTTGCTTTCCTGAAATTAGGGACTTTTTCGATGCTACTATTTGGTTCGTTACTAGTAAAGTTTAAAGTGAAAGTTATCGTACGATGGTCGCTGTTACTGAATTCATCACCAACATTCAAATTCTCTATTAATTCTTCTTTTGTTGCAAGTACAATGTCAAGAACGTTATTACCACGGGTCGGTGTTCGAACAAATTGATAAAGCGAACTCTCTTGCAAGTTTGTATACAAGTCATGTCCGGATTGTGAAGTAAGAGTATCGCCCCACTTGGTCACAGGTAAATTAATGTCGCCAAAAAATACGGTATCTTGTGAGTTACTTACATCTGCAATTTGTTTATAAATTTCTCGGTCAGTTTGCACTGATTGAGCTGGAGGTCTGTATATTAATGCAAGTATTATTTTTGTACCTTTATTATTCTTTATTAGCACAAAAGATGTGTCGACGTTCACAATTTGAGGTTTTGACAAGAGGGTCGGGTTAAGACTTTCTTTGATATAAAATAAAACGCCACCTCCATTTTTATTTATTCGGCTCTTCTCAAACATTACATAACCGGGAAGTGAATACTCGCTAAAAAGTCTCTATCTACTGTATTGAGCCAAGATTCTGTTATACCAATCACATCATAATTTTCAGTAAACACTAGTTCCTCTAAATCTGAAAATGTATTGCGTATGCTACGAGCGTTTGCATAGAAAACCTTTAAAGTTGCGGTTTTAGAACTCACAGAACGTTCTTTAATCAAATTTTTGGTTCTGATTGGATCTACATTTACATTCATGGCTGACATGGTCCTCGGTCGTTATCCCTGGCGGTTTTGAATTTGGGTCGTGTTGGTGGAGCTTTATCCAAATTTGCGGTTCTTGACAGATTAGCATTTAATTCCTTCGCAGGTTGCCGCCCTCGCTGTCTTCGGTCCTCCTTCCTGGTTGTCCTGTGCTGAGTCGATTTCTTCTCCGAAAATCCTTCGCCGCATCGTTGAGAAGACGCCCAAAACGTGCTGCTCCCACCTGGTTCAGATGAACTCCATCGTCCGAAAACAAATAGTCATCGTAGTAGAAATTGTCCCAGGTGTCGACGAATCCCACGTTTTCCTTCCTGCAGAGGTTTGCTAGACAATGATTTGTGCTGCTGGCTATGTTGTAAAATTGGCTCTCTACACCAAGCCGGGGGACGATTCCCGAGACGATGATCCTTGATGACTTCTCCTTAAACGACTTGATCAGCTGCTGGTACTTTAAAGGCAAATCTTCCGACCGGGTTCGCTGTACATCGTTGGATCCAACGTGGATGACGTACATTGTATTAGCAGGGGCCAGCTTAGATACTTCGTCAACTGCAGCAACTACGTCGTCCACACCACCACCAGGGATACAAAAACGCTTCCTGGTCTTAGGTGCTCTGGCGCAAAACTCTGTGAGCTGACCACGTATCATCGAGTCTCCCACGAGCCGGACTTCTTCTATTTCCGCTTCGTCATCTGAGTCTGCGAGTATCTGGAAGCGGTTTTGACACTCGATAATCGGTATGGGTTTCCTGGTCTTGGGGCAAACGTTGTTCCTCACAACACGGAAGTTGTCTTGAGGGGAAGAGAGTTACTATTTGTTTCTTGAGTATCGGAACCATCAGATGAAATGGCTACTGCAGGCGTTGAATTGTTGGCAGTTGACGTTGGGGCGTTGGTGGCTGCTGGAGTTGCGGTGACAATTGAACTTTGTGGTACTCCAACGTTGAGTGTTACAAACTCTTGGAGTGATTCCAGCTTCATGGTGAGGACGTTGATCTTGTTGTAGGCTTCATCTAATTTCACTGTCAAATTCTCTTGTTGCTGGCAGAGACGGCAGACTTGAAGATCGACAGTAACAAACATGGACTCACCAAACCTACTGGCGCAGTTCGTACAAGTGCGAGGCATGGCAACAGTCAGTTTCTTCAGATCACTTCACTCACTTTAAAACACTTAACTCACTTTAAAACACTTCACTCACTTTAGAAACACTTCAATCACTTCAACCGAAAACAATGTTGAAATACACAACAATAGGTTATCAGGGGTGATAGCCTAACCGAAAACAAAAAATTTGAGATACGCAGAATTAGGTGTTAACGAGGTGACGAAGATGTTGCCTATAATGCTAGTGTGAGTAACCAGTATATTTTGAATTGTGTAGAAGAATGTTGCACACAAATGAATATATCACCATCTGAAACTATTGATGTTACCAGTGGATTACCAAACTTTCTAAATTATCAAATAATTAAAATTGAGCATGAGCATTATTAATTAAGGTTAACTACGGAAAAGCCGCCAAGTTGTTTTCATCAAAGTTTCACATAATGTGTTGGAGGTATTTGAAGTGGATTTATAAGAACAAATACACTGCCTTTAAATAAATATTTGTAGTCAAAAGCTATCCATTCGTTGTATAGTATTATATTTATTGGTTGATAAAATAATATACACACACATTACAGGTTCGAGCAAACAGACCAACAATGTACAGTTGAATACCAGACACTGCGTCAACACTGCTATGAGCGTGGGTAATATATAAATTAACCCTTAACTGTCGGCGCGCAACATAAGTCGAGTATAATAAATCTGGACTATCTGGCGGCGCTCGACATAGGTCGTGTGGCAATTTCAGCACGTAATGTTGCTGAGAGAGAGAGACAAGTGGTGGCAGGAGAGTAGCGAGTGTATGACTGCTCCAGACCACCGCGGCGAACCTACTGACACGAATCCCACCTCCTCCCTCCCTCTCTCACTCGCTATATACGGAATTGTATGGGAAAGTGCCTAATTACATGCTTTTTGCACTCGCGTTGCGCGGTTGTTGCAAGAAAACTAGCCATCATAAAAGGATCGTTATGGTGTCATTGGAAAGCTCTGTTTATGTATATAAATAAAGCTCTGTTTATTTATATAAATAAACCGCCTAGCCCGCTAATAAGGTGTTAAATATATTTATAAAGCGTACCGTCCTTCAGTGGTCAGCTGAACCAGACGGTGAACACTTTTCCAACATACAATAACAGTTTCCTTGGAGGTCCCTTGGCTCTGTTTTGGTCCGGTTGGTCTACTGTCTTTTTTTTTTAAATTAGGAGGACAACGGCTTTCTATATAATTTTATATCTGGGTAACTATAGGCGAATATATTTAGTTTAGGAGGAAAATGTGTGATAAAGGGTTGATAAAGATTGTCTATCTATCTATTGACAGACGTCTTGATCTCCTAGGATGTGGTCACGAATGAATCATCCTCATAGAGGCAATTAATTTGGTGTTCTACTTTGCTTAGAGGGAGGTTCCAAACCCAATCGTCTACAGTAAGTGGGGGTGCATGTTGAGTGGTTGTGAATGTAGTCTGTAACCAATGTAATCAACTCAATCATGGTGATCAGGTACTAGCATTCACACTATAAATGAGATACTGGTATACTGCACCTCTAACGTCTGCCATTGCAGAGAGGGATTGATAGATCCAGTGGGTGTTCCATCTCGTGGACCAGTGAGGGATCCATGTCCTCTCGTATATGGACAGAATGGGCTAAAACGGTCCATTAACCTCTCCGCTGCGCAGGTGGGGTAGTGGCCACCCCTCCCTGTGTGGAGGTATTTAGACTGTTTCTATTCACTCAAATCGTCATCGTACCATAAATATTATTAATACTTATCCATATGCACCTATTTTACGTTGATTATAAAGATATTAACCTGTTACAACAATACAAAAGTGGAAACAGCGTTTGGATGGTAAAAATCGGCAAATTAGATCGGGAGTTGCATAACTAAAGGCTGAGCCAGCCTGCCAGCCTGCCACCCCTCACGACGTCTGGAGCGACATTGTCTCGTTGTTCCCTCTCTTTCTCTCTTTCATTCGCTGTGTAGCACATACAAGCAAAGCTTGCTAATGAATCGCTATTGATAGCACGAAAATATACCGACGAAATAAGGGAATAAGAGAGAGAATAGGTGATAATTGAAGGGGGGGGGGGAAAGGAGGGGATGTGGAGGAGTGATATTTGGCATGGCCAAGGGGCAATACAAATAAAAAAAATAATAATAATTAAAAAACAAACAAAAATGATTCTGGGCTGGTTTAACCCACTGAGCACCAGCTAGTTTATAATAAATGTACCACCAGGGACCGGCAGGTTTTGAAAATTTTTGTTTTCCATAAACAATAGCGAATGGGTTAGGAATGAAGGAAAAACCACAAAAAAACAATCAAAAAGGTCAAAAATTGGTCCTACAGAGCCCCCGAAAGTCGATTTTACAATAGTAAAAAATTGAACGCAAAAACACCCAAAATACCGTTTTGTGTGCACTGACGCACACGCGGTTGGATTTTGAGAGTTTTCAACCATGGCATGGTTGCGTGGGATACTTACACAGTTCCCATACAAATCTGAGCCCTCTAGGTGCCATAGGACCGGAGTAATTGGGACCGGAGTAACAGTGACGCAACGTATGTGTCGCTTGGGTTTAGCGTTACATACATTGCAGATGCAAACGCTGCGTCGTTGGGGCTCAGTGGGTTAAATGTTTTTTTTTTAGGCCTTGGATTATAAAAGTAGTTCCACAGCGCAGCGGTAAAACTCTTATTAGTGTTTCCCAACTTGCCGGGTTAAAGTGTGTTTCATCATTGGGAACCACTTTGGCTCGAAAATGTCCATTTTGGTCACACTTAGGCTAAATTTACGATTTTTCCCGAAAACACCCTAAATACGTGTTTATGATGGCTGGCAAGTGCCACCACCTACTCCACGCTAGATAGAGAGAGATAATAATTTAGTAAAATTGTTTAAGGGGGGATGGTTCATATATTCATCGAGTTTCTCATGTATATATATTTATTCTAGTGTCCTCCCTATACCTCGATCAAACTTAAATAACATCCTCAGGATCCACCTTCAAAGATAAATTTGTACATTTGTCGGTATAAATTACAGACTCACTATCTCCCGCCATGAATAAAATCGACGCCTAAATGACACAAACAGTCTTAATTTTGACAAATAAATGGGGCGAAAAGTATTAAAGTCACCAAACTAATGGGCCGAACGTCATACATTCTGAAAACATGAGGGAGAAGGGGGGAAACCCTTAGACCCCCTTAAAGTTCGCCGAGTTAATATTCAGTTAAACCCTTGTATTTTATGTGTTAGCACACAGAGCATATTTATGATGGTTATTCATTGAAACAGGGAAGGCGTTTCCTTTCCCATTATCTCATAATATCGGTGTTTTTTAATGAGATGACGAAGGGGATACACAGTAATTTATAATAGTGTCGGGTACAGTAGAACGTGGACGAGATAAGGTATTGTGATTGGAGGAAGATTGAGGACAAGAAGGGAGGACAAACATAAATAAAGTCTAGTAAGACTGGGAGAAGATGGACAACAGACCCACAGTACTGTATAATTATGTAAATATAATGCAATATTGTTTTTTTCATTGCAGGTAATTAAAGGTATGTCAGACATTGCAATCCTGAAGATCAAAATATTTCTTATTTTATCATAAATACATTCGATTATATTGAGAACAAAATGAGAACAGTAGGAACAACGATACAAGAGAAGCACGGCATGCTCTGATGTAATATAAACTATAAAATGCAAATGTGAATGAATATATAACTAAATATAAGTGTATCGCCTATGTTTATTTCTAACAAGTTGTCACTTCGTTTGATTAACGTTATCTTATTTTGAAAATTATATTATTTGGGTATACAGAGATAATTATTTGGAAATGGATAGTATAAAGTTATAAACTGAATTGTGGAATTTCCAAAATTGTGTTGTGCAAAGTGGAAAATCGGTGACTGAAATGAACAAAAGAAAGCATACTACCATCTCTCTCTCTCTCTCTCTCTCTGCATAAATACACACACACACACACACACACACACACACACACACATATATATATATATATATATATATATATATATATATATATATACTGTATATATATATATATATTTCTAATCTCTCAGTGGGGTTCGAACCGCCGACCGTCAGGACGATAGCCGACGCTTTAATCAACTACACCACGGCTATCGTCCTGACGGTCAGCGGTTCGAACCCCACTGAGAGATTAGAAACATTTAGTGGCTCACGTGTATTTGTGATATATATGTGTATTAGTATCCCAAGTTATCAACTTATTTATGAACAAACTATATAGTAAACATTTCCAGTTTGTCTCCATTTATTTAGCTCTGTAAGATGAACTTGATTTTACATAAATATGGTGAAGAGGAGATATTCTATTCAGCGTGTGCACTTTCAAAACAAAGCTTAATATTTGTATTTGCTAGCCCAGCTGAGTTCATAATTTGCATTGTTGAATAATTCCCGAGCAAGAGTTTGATGCGTACCCAGGTAAAACTAAGCCAACATATAAGATGAGCTGCAAGCGTGTCCGTATTAACACATTTAATCATTGTATACAAATGGAAAACGACTCGAAATACGTTTAACTCTTCACTTAATTATATTCAATAATGAGCCAAAGTATGATCCATATTGGTATTTACATCATTTATTTTGGCTTAAATATAGTATACTAAACTATCTTATCGTTTAATTATAAGTAGGCCATAAATCGTGACTGTTAACCTCTGTAAGTCATAATGGAGTGGAGCAAATTGGCTGCAAATGTCCACACCTATTTCCTGGCTTACTCTTCCCAAATGGTAGACATATTAGCTCGATTACTCAGGTTGTTTCTGAGTGATAGCGGTTAGTGATCTAAATGTTTGGCCTACCTATGATTTATAAAGTACATATTCGGTTAACCCACAGAACCCCAGCGACGCAAACAGTGCGTCGGCAATGTTTGTAACGCTAAACCCCAGCGACGCATACGTATGCGTCACTGTTAATTACTCCGGTCCTATGGCACCTAGAGGGCTCAGATTTGTATGGGAACTGTGTAAGTATCTCACACAACAATGCCGATGGTTGAAAACTCTCAAAGTCCAACCGCGTGCGTGGGTGCGCCCCATTTCCTACACCATGTATACTGCGTATTTCCTACACGTCACATCTACAAATTTTGCAGTTTTTAGAGTAATGACATATTTCCTACACATATACTGCATATCGCCTACACAGTTTCTTGTGTAGTGACATATTTCCTACAGAGAT